>JAQGAS010000012.1:0-185613 GCA_034686365.1 Pachymerium ferrugineum
AGTGGATATCAAAGCTACTGGAAACGGAGTTGGAGTTGTTCAAGTGTCATGGTCTTATAATATTCTATCCGAAAATAAATTTCCTGCTTTTGAAGTTCACGTGTCTGCTTCTGGAGGAAAAGACAACTTGAATGTTTCAGTTTGTACCAAGTAATATTATCTAACAACCAAGTTTAGAATTATAATAACACGTAACATTTTGCAGGTACATTTATAAACAAAATGGAGAAAGCAACATGGCTGTTCTGGAAATTGCTTTACCATCCGGTTACGTGGCCGATTTACGGCAACTACCTTCAACAGATTACGAAAAAAAAATTAAAAAAGTTGAAACAAAAAACTTGGACACGGTGGTTGTTATATACTTTGACAATGTAAGCTAAAATCTTTCTTTAAAAATCTTTACTAAGTTTGTGCGTTTCGTTATTAGATAAACAAAGAAGTTTGCACAGAAGTTAAAGGATTCCGTGTTTTTCAAATGGAGAAAATTGTTCCTGCCTTAGTTCAAGTGTACGATTACTATGACCCGGGTAATATATTTTAACAAATGAAAGGGTCAAATATAGTAATAATATATTTCTTTTAGCTAAAAGTGGAGAACAATTTTATACACTTCCTTCACAATCAGGAAAGTAAACTCCTATACCGATTAATGTAGTTAATAATATACCTCCAATTAAAATGTAAACACTGAGATGAGAAAAATAAATTAAACCAATGTCATACAATAATGTTTCTTTCTATTCAACCAGATCGATAACTTTTAGAGAATAACAATTTACACAATAAAATTATAAACATAAAGTAAAAAGTAAAAGCTTACCTTAGATTTTAGTTGATTTTTGCGTGCGATTATCCATTGTAACATGCAATTGGGTGGTTCTTTTACGGGTGCAGTAATCTTTTTAAATCTGTCCACCAACGCGTTTGATTTCAAGAGTCATTTGGAGCCATTATGAATTTTGTTGCTAAACCAAAAGTCTGAAAAATATGGATTATTTGCTCATTTAAATAAACAAACAAAGATGCTTAAAAAAATCAAATTTGTTTCTATCAACTACAGCTGCAATAAAATAAAATTATCTTACCTAAGTAATTATTCATGTTGTATTCAATGGCCCGATCTTGTGATTCGCATCAACATCAAATCGCCCCATTTGGGTTTTCAATCATCTGAAAAATAAATTAATTTAACTATTAATTAAAAAAATTAACATTATATATTATAAAATAAAATTAAAGAGAATGAATTGGGCTTGGGATGCAAGTTTGTGGAATAGGGGAATTCACATTACATAGTCTCCCCATTTCATTAAATCAAAAAACTAATGATTGTACTGCAATGTACTCTCAATGTATTCAATGTACATACATACCCTTTATTTTGATTGTACTATCACTCTGTCAAAAATGGTAATATATTTACACCTACAGGTGCTAAATGCTCCGATAAAGGCATTATTATATGTTTAGAACGAGTTGTAACCTTCTACAATGGGAAATGAGCTGCTGTATTATCATACAAAATATATTTAAAAAAACAATGTTATATCTTGGCGCATTTTATTTCATTTTTTATATGACACGGTTTTTTTTAATACATAGTATAGTATAATTCAAAGAGAAAACTAATATAAGGTTAGAAAATATGGTTTTCAATCTAACCAATGATAGGTTATGGGATATTGGTTTTTGGTCTATGTGAAGTAACTTTGTACGCAAACTAGAGTAAAGGCTAAAAAAATGTGTGGAGAAACAGGCTATAAAGATGTGTGTTTTAAAACAAATTTAAGGAGAAGACTAATGTAAATTTAGAAGATATGATATGAGGTTTTGGTCTATGTGGGGAAACTTTGTACGTGACAAACAATGAGGCTAACATTTGTGTGAAGAATGAGGCTATAAAGATGTGTGTTTTAAAACAAATTCCAAAGCAAGACTAGTTAGTATAAAAGATATAATGTGAAGATGTGTATTTTAGTTAAAATTGAATGATCTTACATAGATAGACTTACAAGTTACTAGGTTTTGAAATTCAGAGACCCAGGGGAGTTTACTGGGGTCTAAGTTTCACAAGTCTGGTTTTATAGGAAAGAACCTAAAAATTTGTGTGGTAAAAGAGGGTCTTAAAATGTGTATATAAGTAGAAATTCAATGATCTACATAGATAATTATACAAGTTACTGGCTATTGAAATTCAAAGACCCAGGGTAGTTTACTGGGACTAGTAAAAATTGTTGAAAATCTAGCAAATAAATGGTGGTAATAAGATAAAAAATGTGTGGGGGTAAAGAGGGCATGGAGATGTAAATCTTAGTAGAAATTGTTGAAAATGTAGCAAATAAATGGTGGGAACCAGATGAAAAATGTGTGGGGGCAAAGAGGGGAGGGAGATGTACATCTTAATAGAAATTGTTGAAAATCTAGCAAATAAATGGTGGGTACCAGATGAAAAATGTGTGGGGCAAAGAGAGCTTAAAGGTGTACATCTTAGTAGAAATTGTTGAAAATCTAGCAAATAAATGGTGGGAACCAGATGAAAAATGTGTGAAGGTAAAGAAAGCTTAAAAGATGATAAATGTGTGGAAGCAAAGAGGGGAGGGAAAAATTGTAGAAATTGTTGAAAATCTAGCAAATAAATGGTGGGAACCAGATGATAAATGTGTGGGGGCAAAGAAAGGAGGGAGATGTACATCTTAGTAGAAATTGTTGAAAATCTAGCAAATAAATGGTGGGAACCAGATGAAAAATGTGTGAGGGTAAAGAGAGCTTAAAAGTGTACATCTTAGTAGAAATTGTTGAAAATCTAGCAAATAAATGGTGGGAACCAGATGAAAAATGTGTGGGGGTAAAGAGAGCTTAAAGGTGTACATCTTAGTAGAAATTGTTGAAAATCTAGCAAATAAATGGTGGGAACCAGATGAAAAATGTGTGGGGGTAAAGATGATAATTGTACAAGTTACTTCTATTGAAATTCAAGGACCCAGGGTAGTTTACTGGGGTCCAAGTTTTCAAAGTCTGATTTTATAGGGAAGTTTCATTGGCGAGAGGCTAAATTTGTGTGGAAAAAGAGAGCCTTAAGATGTGTATTTTAGTAGAAATTGAATGATCTACAGAGACATGACGTGTTAGATGACAATAATAAGTGATGTGTCGTATGAGACAGTATCTAACGAGGCTTTAACCGTCGTCTCATACGTCAGGTATGTGTCTGGGAAATGGCTAAAACCCTAAATTTAGCCAAGCAACTTTGGAATTAAATTGTTAAAAATATAAATTCTCTAGCTTAGGGATGCAATGGAAGAACAGGTGGAACTTTTTACCATTTTTTGTCTCTAATATTTTTAAGCACAAATGAAGCAGAAGGAAATTGAAACTAGATTAAAATTTCATCTCGGAGATCAAACTGAAGCAATGTTTGCCGTTTCTTAATTAGTTTGCTTCTGTGAGCAGGACGTACAATCTTAGAATTGACTAGTGATAAAATGCAGTTTTACGTTTTCAGTGGTTAACCTACAAATTATGATCGAAAATAGCCAGTCGTAAATACATGTGACAGACAAGGTTTTAAGCATAACAACTCAAATTTTAGTTTAAGTGCTTAAATTTTAATCTATGCTTAAAATTTAATTTGAGTGCTTAAATTTCAATCAAACAGTAAATGCGTGCTTAAATTTTATTCTTAAGCACTTAGATATTTAAATACTTGTTTAAAATTAAGGATTCAGCAAAAAAACGGATTAGTTAGTTTTGGCTTTAAAAAGCTACAGTGACGGAAAGACTTAAACTATACTCCAATAGCCTCATTTCTTTCTTTTCAATAGACTAAGCAGCGACCGTTAAGGGGCTGCAATATGTTGATGCAATATTTTTTTACTTTTTTGGTAATTTTTATTTGATGTTACAAATTTTTTTTTATCAAATTTGTTGCCTTTCAACTTATGTCTATCGGAAAATCTCTACCTAAAAATATTACTATTCAAAAGGTATTTGTTGAAAGCTTTTAATTCCATCAGCAAAGCGACGGACTAAAGCTAGTTATTAATATATGCATAAGCTAACGTTTATAACATATTAAAGACCTTGCGCAAACTCTCTTGTATTAAAATGACAGCTTTACGCATGTAAACATTTTTAATACAAAACTCTTACTGACAGGAAAATGTAGTTTATCGTACGGTATAAACTTGAATTTTCATTAATGGATGTATAATCTTGATCATAACCTTACTTTAACCCTGTTTATAAAATTCCTCCTTTTTTGAAAGAAAATACAGCCAATCCATTTTTTCTTAGCTAGAAATGACGTAAAGAACTTTGCTCTTAACGGTAACATCAGTCAATGATAATTTGTACAGATAAATTCATCAAGCTATGAAATTACTTTTGCTAATTCGCTGTCTGATTCCGGGTATTTGACGTCAAATTTTGTCTCGTACGTAAAGGCAACCTTGATCAAACAGGATTTTACACTCTTATAAATCTATGCCCTTTCCGCACTATCTCATTGAATTGCTCAGCCACCCGCTAAGAGGTAAGAATATCTAAAGCAGCATATCCAATTATTGCTTTATGCTTCTCTCATTACTTTACATAACACAAGTAATTTATCTGAATTGCTTGAAATATGTGCGTTTGAGTTAAATGACTGCATTTAACGAAATCACAGAAAAACTTTTTTTTTTACCTCTGCCCTTCTTAATTTTTTACAAGTCTAAAAAGTTTTTTTTTTCTCCTAGCTAAAAAATGATAAAATTCTGCCTTTTATCACTGGTCATCTCGGCCGCATTGGCTTTCACTCCAGATCCGTAAGTTGAGACTACATGGGTAACAAGTCCAAATACAAAAAACGTTTAATTCCAACAGATTGTACACCGTATCTGCACCAAACACATTCAGACCAAATATTCCTTACAAACTCACTTTCACCAATCACTTGGCACCTGCTCCTATTGCTGTCAACGTTGAATTAAAACATATTAATGACATTGTCAAAAGCAATGCCGATGAAATGATTGTGGCAGTTGGAGAATCAAAAATAATTGAACTACCTGTAAACATTCTGTTATAGTTTCTATAGTCAACTAATAACTTATTATTTTTAGATTGGTGATTGGCCTGAAGGAGGTTACCACTTAACTGTACAAGGAACGGGAGGCATTACATTTTCAAAACGCATTCCAATGCGTTACAACACTAAGACATTCTCTGTATTTATTCAAACAGACAAAGCTATTTACAAGCCTGGACAGCTAGGTATATACGAATATTAGAATAAGTTTCGTTTGTTTTAAAATTAGTCACAGTAAACTCTTAATTACAGTACGTTTCCGCGTAATAGCAACTGATTCTAAGCTAAGACCCCACGATCTTAAGAATTCAAGTATTCACATTCAGGTAATTCAATGTATTGGTTGCAATTTTTTTAAACTATTCGACATTTTTCTATATGTTCAAAGGATTCTCATTACAATCGTATAAAACAATGGAACAACATGACTTTTACAAATGGTGTCTGTGAAAGCAGTTTCCAACTCTCTGAAAAAGTTGTCTTAGGAGATTGGCTTATAAATGTGAAAGTGAACAATTATGAAGTTCAGAAAACTTTCACAATTGAGGAATATGGTAATAGCAGTCATATGCAAATCAATAATTCCTCTAATTTCAATTTCTAACTTCATTCTGTAGTTTTACCAACTTTTGAAGTCTCAGTTATACCCCCATCCTTTGCAGTTCGTAACGAAATTATATTTATAACCGTAGAAACAAAGTATAAGAGTAAAGATTAACATCCTCTGAACTGTTGTTAACAGTATTACATTTTAGATATACATACGGAAAACCAGTGAAAGGAAAACTACTTTTAAATGTAACAGACTATTACTGCAACTGGCCTTGTGTCCCTTACAACATGAAACCTTTTTACCTTTTGACATCTATTGATGGAAAAAAAGATATTGAAATTGATTTAGCTCGAGAACTAGGCGTTCCTGAATATCAAAAGCGATTAATAGTTTCTGCCCAAGTTACAGAAGAACTAACCGGAAGAGAACAAGCGTCACAAGCAGAGTTATGGGTGCATCCTACTAAATACAATTTGGTTTTCAGTGGAGACAATAATTTCAAACCTGGTTTGATGTACAACACAAAAGTGAGTGGGAACATATAACAATTATGACCTACAGCTTATATACAAATCCATTTTTAGTTAAAAGTTTTGCTGCAAGATGGACGTCCAAGTCTAGCAGAAGGAGATATAAGCGTACAATACGCAACAAGAATCGACCCAGTAAAGCTATTAAATTTCACAATTCCCCAAAATGGTGAAATTGACATTGAAGTTATAGCACCAGACAATACTAACAGTATAAGATTTGAAGTAAGAACTGTGTTTAATCTAAAGGGATATTTTTGACATTTTTCAATATCTTAAGGCCAACTACAAAGGAGCAAGAGGTCAATTTTACGTATCAAGGGCACAATCACTCAGTGAAAGATTCTTACAGATTTCTCTACTATCATCAGAACACAAAGTGAATTCAACGTTTAAAATGCCAGCTAAGAAATCAAATTTTAAAATGTATTTGGTTTATAGATTGGTGACAAAGCAGAGATCCTTTTAAACTCTACTTCACCCATAAGCGAACCTTTAATAATGCAAGTCTTAGGCCGTGGACAAATTCTTCTTCATAAAGCGATTGAACCAAACCAACAGAGAAGCCAACAACTGGGATTTGATATTACTCCCGAAATGGTTCCTAAAGTTCGAGTTATTGTTTATTACGCAACTAAATGTGGTGAGAGTGTTGCAGATGCTATTGACTTCGCTATTGAAGGATTTTTTAAAACTAAAGTATAACCATTTATTTAGAAATGTTGTCAATTAAATTCTAATTTATGAAATTGAAATTTGTTAAGGTTGAAATTGAAGTAAATCCTAATTCTACAAAGCCAGGCTCTAGTATTGACGTAACGGTAGCCACAGAACCTAATGCTTATGTCGGTTTATTAGCCGTTGATCAAAGTGTTCTACTACTAAAAACAGGGAACGACTTAGAAATTCAAAATGTAAGTCTCCAAATACGATTTGTTAAGGAAAACCTTATTTGAAAACTCACTAACAGGTGATGGACGAGATACAAGCTTACGAAGTTGGTCATAATTCACCTTACCACTACCGAGGCAATTACTATTATATGCATCCATGGAGGCCACAATCTTCATCAACCATGCAATTGTTTTCTGCAAGTTTTACCTGTTATTATTGTTAAATGATCACCTATAATACTTTCTTAATTTAGGACGCTGGACTTGTCTTTTTCACCAATGGACTATCAGCGTACAAACAATTTGATTACGACTATGACAGCATCGCTGCACCTAGTCCAATGTCAGGAGGTAAACCGACTCGATTTAGAAACTCGTTTAATTGAAACTCAAAAAAATCGATAATAGGCAATTTCAACTACACTAAAATGGGGTGTAATTAGGGTGTAATTATAGCGCGTACAACTCAGGGATGTAAACCGACACAAAATGTACATCCCTATAATGGGTGTACACCTTTAACACCTTTAATAAAAAGATCTAATTAAACATCAAAAAATAGGGTGTCTATTTAGCACAAAACGCAATTCGTATTGGGACAGTCAATTTACACATTTTAGGGTGCTTATAAACACTCTTCGTTTTTACAGTGTACCACTCAGAAGCTAGTTTGCAAGGAATGAGGGGTCCAAGTCGCAATAGTCCAAGACCCAGTTTCAAAGAACCAACCAAAATTCGCAAACATTTTCCAGAAACGTTTCTGTGGACAAATGCTACCACGAGGTATATGAAGCAAATTTTTAATAAAGATAGTATACAACAGTGTAATTAATTACAGTACTGACGGAACGGTATCTATCCACGCAATCGCTCCAGACACAATAACCTCTTACGTTATCACTGCATTTGCGATGCACGAAAATGGGCTTGGATTAACTAAAGAGCCAGCAAAAGTACATTATTTATGCAACAGCAATGAAAGTTGAACACTAAAATTCTGAATTTAAGGTGACGATATTCCGCCAATTTTTCGTTGTTCTGAACCTACCCTATTCTATTGTACGTGGGGAAACAGTGGAAATACAAGCTCTTGTATTCAATTATTTCAAAGACGATTTGGAGGTAAGTACTTTCTAGCATTACTGATTTACTTACTAACAAGACAAAATGTACTTTCAAGGCCGAGGTAACATTGACGAATGAACAAAATGCTTTAGAATTTGTAGAGTTGGGAAATGTTGTAGACGCAAACGAAGCTAACAAAAAGGAATTAACAAAAACAATTAAGGTAAAATTTAAATATACCCACTGAACTAGCATTTAATAATTATTAACTGTCTCTCAGGCTAAAGCAGGTGAAGGAACATCAGTAACGTTTTTGGTATCTTCAAAGAAATCGGATTACATTGACATCAAAGTCATAGCAAAGTCGCCACTTGCAGGGGATGGAATATTGAAGAAACTTTTGGTCAAGGTAAAGAAATGATTTTAAATGAGATATATATATGGAGTAATTTCGGATTTGAATGTAGGCTGAAGGAAAACCAGTATACTTCAACAAAGCCGTCTTGGTGGATCTGAGGGAGAAAGATTCTCAGGAAGCAACTGTCAAAATACAAGTACCCGAAGACGCAGTTGGCGAATCTGAAGATATCGAAGTGTCTGCCATTGGGGACATTTTGGGATCAGCAATTAATAATTTGGACCACTTATTAAGAATGCCAGGAGGATGTGGCGAACAAAACATGGTTAAATTTGTTCCTAACCTCGCAATTGCAGAATATCTAACAAAATCCAAACAAATGACTGACGAACTCAAATCAAAAATAATTAATTACATGGAAATAGGTTAGAATTACATTCATTCTTTTTGATGCATTCCGTAACCATCTTTCATTTCAGGATATCAAAGCCAGTTAACATATAAAAGGCGCGACCATTCATTCAGTTCATTTGGTAATAACGATGGAAATGGTAGTGTTTGGCTGACATCTTTTGTGGTCAAATCATTTGTGGAAGCTAAAAAATACATCACTATTGACGAACAAATTGTAAAGAACTCGCTAGAATGGCTCGCAAAACATCAAACGGAAAACGGTTCTTTTGTTGAAGTTGGGGAAGTTTTCCAAAAGTCAATGCAAGGAGGATCTGGAAAAGGCCTAGCATTAACTGCATACGTTCTATCAGCGTTTTTAGAGAGTAAAGTAAGAGACATTACTGATCATGTGTTTAAAACATGACTTTAAACATTGATCAACGTTCAATTAATTTTCATTCTAGGGCCTTGGTTTTGAAGATGAAGCTTTTGAAAATGTTACTCAACGAGCTCTTAAACATTTGGAAAATGAAATACACAACGTAGAATCAGATTATGACCAAGTTCTTGTTACCTATGTTTTACACCTGGCTAGCAGCAGTAAGAAAAACGAAGCTTTTGAGGAAATGAATAAGAGAATGAAAACGGATAGAGATTTGAGTTACTGGACTATGCCCTTACCAGAAGTGAACATATCGATGTACTATTACTACAGACCCAGATCAGTTGATGTTGAAATGACGTCATATGCTTTGATGACTTATGTACTGAGAGGAAAGATTGTGGAAGGAGTTCCAATAATGAGATGGTTAGTGAGCAAAAGAAATTCTCTGGGAGGTTTTGCATCAACTCAAGTATGTTCAATTACATGGGCATACAATAGCTAAATTAACTCATTACTTTTACTTGTAGGACACTGTTTTGGGTATTCAAGCTTTGGCCAAATTTGCTGACATTTTGATTCCTTCTGGTGACTCTAACGTAGATATAAATGTTAGCTATGAGACCGAAAAGAAAAATTTTGTGTTGAATAAAAATACAGCTTTAATTCTTCACAAAGAGACTGTAAGAATAGACGTTGTTTACTATAAAAGGAAATATTCATAATCAAATATGTTATTTCAGCTCCCCAGAACAGTGAGAGAAGTTTTAGTACACGCGACTGGAAATGGGGTTGGGCTACTTCAAGTGTCGTGGTCGTACAACGTGTTAACCACTGAAGAACGACCTGCTTTCTCTGTTTATGTAAATGCTACAGGAGAGAAAGAAAATTTGTACATCGAAGTGTGCACAGAGTGAGTAAAAAGGATCCCATTTATCAGATTACCTGATGATAATTAAACACTCTTTATAAACATTAGATACACTTACGAACTGAATGAAGAAAGTAATATGGCACTTTTGGAAATTACCTTCCCATCTGGTTTTATAGCTGATTTAGAGACATTGCCATTACCAGATCAAGTGAAGAGCATCAAACAAACAGAGACCAAAGATGGTGACACAACTGTTGTTGTGTATTTTGACAAGGTATGACTTTAGTTTTTCAGGTTTTTATGTGTAAAACATAAATTAAACACTGTTTTTTTAATAGATTGGAAATAAAGTATGCACATCAGCACATGCTCATCGTGCTTATCACGTTAAAAATATTAAACCTGCATTAGTACAAGTCTACGATTATTACGACCCAGGTAACTATTTGGTAATTTATCTCTTGAAAACAAAATTAATACAATTTTATTGCAGTTAAACGAGGTGAAGCTTTTTATAGTGTTCCTGAGCAATTAGTCGAATAGTAGAATAATGATTTTATAATACATCAAACTCTAAATACTGTCATGTTATTGCTTAATACAAGTTAAATAAAAAACCGATGCAAATAATATAAAGTTGCAATTTTTTTCTGATTTTTTTGAAAATATAAAAAAAACCCTTCAATTGTGTTTAAAAAAGAACTTTTCCCTGCCCAGCGTGAGATTTGCAACGCAATTTTCTTATGTCCTTCAATAGTTGTTTTACTGCTTACTACTCCTTTTTATTACTCACTAAAAGTTATAAATCTATTTTAATAATACAACACATCTTCACAATAACAAACCAAAATTGCACAAAAAGCTGAAATAAACACACGTTTCTGTACTTTTTTCTCACTCACGATTTCCAATTTTCTCTCTACTTCTTGGAAACTATAAAATCAAGATAATGAAAAATCTGAGCTCACACATCGATGACTCACTGAAACTCTTACACCAAGTCACATCTTCAGAAAATATCATTTGGACGCACTAACCTTCAGTCATTAATTTGCTATTCACTTCCTCTATCTTAACTCGACCACTTTAAAGGATTCAAAGAAATTAAGAAAATTCCCCAAACTTTCTACCGCTCCATTAATTTCCGAAAAATGATAACTCCATAAATAAAAAAATGACAACGCAATAATAGAGGGATTTCCCTTTTAAATCCTACGCAAAAACCGGATAATTACTACCGGTTTTGGAAGAGTTACTCAATCTCAGCTGCACCTTACAACAAAGACAAGAAACTTAATATACATTTTCCATTCAGTTTATCCGGTTTGGCACGCACGACCATCCCGAAAAAAATTCTGACGTATCATGAATACGTAAATGCAGTTATTACGCTGTGTTTCTACACTTACAAAGAAAACTTCTAGGATTCTTTAAAATCGCCAAAGGGCATTAAGCCCACGCGTTCCACAACTTGGTGACCTCGGTCTGCACTCGCATCGTTATCTGTTTTTTTCCCTCAAACATTGACGTCATAATCATCCACAATATACACAGCTTGTTACCCTGAACCTCAGAAGTTGTAGTGCCAGTTTATGGTGACACATTGCCAATACAATCGTAAAGGACGGTAAGAAATGTACATTTTATATTATTTTCGGTGTAATTTATGATGATCAGTTTTTATTATTTCTGAGTACGATTATAACAATTTTTAGTCATTGCGTTTTATTACCCACTTATTTTCTCGGTAATCTAAGTAGTACAATGTGTCAATAGCCACGAGTTATCCGTTAATTCAATTGCGAGTGACCAACATACAATTGACCTAGGTTCTCCGTCTACCATGATTTTTTATTTACTTTTCTAGACTGGAAATTTAAAAAAATTGTAAACAACTACAGTCTAATTCTAGAATATTTTATTTAGGTTTTTAAACATGAAGAGCCATGAATTTTACCATCTCTGCATCTTATCACTTATTTTATTAACATTGACTTTGGCCCAATCGCCTGACCCGTAAGTTGACTCGTTTATATTCATCAGAAATTTTTATAAAATATTTACGACTTTAGATTATACACCATATCAGCTCCTAACAGCTTCAGACCAAATTCATTTTATCAACTACTAATAACAAATCATCAAGCCCCTGCGTCTATTGACGTGAAAGCTGACATAAAATTACAAAGTTCTAATGAGACCAAACCATTGGTTGCGCAAGAAGCTAAAATAGAAGTCGGACAGACAAAGTTAATTGATTTGCCCGTAAGTGTGAATTAGTGACTTTGAGATATATAATATAATAAAGCTGTTATTTTTAAATAGATTGGTGAATGGAGTCCTGGAACCTACTTGTTAACCGTAAATGGAAGTGGTGGAATTGAATTTTCAAAGAGGACAATTCTCAATTTACATACCAAAACCTTTTCGGTTTTTATTCAAACGGACAAAGCTATTTACAAACCTAGCCAAATAGGTAAAATAATCGGGGATTTATTTTATACGAGTATAATGACCTTAATGTCAATATTAAACTTTAGTGCACTTTCGAGTTATCGCTACTGATGTTGCACTTAAGCCGTTTGAAACAAAAGATTCGAGTCTTCATATAATTGTAATTAAAACTCTTTAATAGTTCATATTTCAAAATGCTATTGAATAAAAAAATTTCTCTTAACAGGATTCACAAGGAAACCGGGTGAAGCAATGGCAAAATTTGACGTTTACAAAAGGGGTGTATGAAGGGAGTTTACAACTTTCAGATCAAGTCATCCTTGGTGACTGGCGAATCAAAGCCAATATAAAATCAAATAAATTCGAAAAATCATTCACTATTGAAGAATATGGTAAAAAAAAAATTTAATGTAACTTTAAACATTATTAACCTTTGGAAAAATCTCTATAAAGTGTTGCCAACTTTCGAAGTATCAGTAAAATTACCACCATTTGCCACATACAACGACTCTATCATTATAATAACTGTTGATTCCAAGTAAGCCTACAAAAAAACCTGCAATACTAGAAACTTAATCGGTACATTCTTAGGTACACTTACGGAAAACCAGTCAAAGGAAATGTTCTAGTAAATGTAACAGATATGTACTGCTCATATCCATGCGAACCATACAACATGAAACCACTCTCTTTAAAAACCTCAATCGACGGCAAAGCCGAGATAAAAGTCGACTTAGTCAAAGATATGGCTCTTCCAGACTGGATGCGATATCAGCAACAGTTCAAAGTTAGTGCACAAGTAACTGAAGATTTAACCGGTCGACAACAGAAAGGGGAAGGGGAAATCACATTACACGATTCAAAATATCTATTATCTTTCTCAAACACTGGAAACTTTAAACCTGGACTTAAACACTCCGTTACGGTACGTCATTACTTAAAAAAGTTATAATCGAATCTAACTCAACTTTTATTTCAGTTACGAGTCAGTTTACAAGACGGCAGTCCCATTCTTGAAGATGGCGACATAAGTGTTAGATATTATGAAAGTTGGAGTTCTCCAGTTAAAACTTTGAATTTCTCCATCCCTAAAAATGGAGAAATTGAAATTGAAGTTGTGCCTTCTGATATATCAGATTTATTGAGATTTGAAGTAAGTTAGCAGTCAAATGTGCATTCAGTGTAGTGTTAATCTATTCTATTTAGACCAACTACAAAGGATCTAGTGCTTACACGTCAATTTCTAGAGCACAGTCACTCAGTGAAAGGCATTTGCAAATCACTCTACTTTCGCAAAACCCAAAAGTAATCACTTTTTATACATTACATTTTTTTTTTCTCTTAACAGTTTTTCTATCTAAGGTTGGAGACGATGTGCAATTGCTTGCAGAATCCACTTCAGACCTTCGTTTCCCATTGATTTTACAAGTAATCGGTCGTGGAAGAATTTTATACCACGAGACCATTGCACCAAGTAATGATAAAAAGCAAAACATCACTTTAAAAATGCAACCCGATATGGCCCCTAAAGTTCGGCTTGTCATTTACTACGCAACGCATTGTGGTGAAGTGGTTGCGGATGCAATTGACTTCTCTGTAGATGGAGTTTTCAAAACAAAAGTAAACTAATGAGTTTTCTCAGTAAAATTTAAGCTTTAAAATGTTTTTTTAAAGGTTGATATTGAAATTACTCCCAATTCCACGAAACCAGGATCTACCATTGACATTAATATCGCAACAGAGCCTCAAGCGTATGTCGGTTTGTTGGCTGTAGACCAGAGTGTTCTATTGCTTAAATCAGGAAATGATATAACCACTAAAGAGGTAAGAGTGGAAGTATAAAAAAAAATTGCATACATTATAATTGTGATTTAAACTTAGATTCTGGATGACCTTCAAGGGTACGAAATTGGAAGTACGTCGTACTATACCTATACAGCTGATAGTTACGTAATGCGTCCTTGGAGGCCGTCAGCTCCATCAACTGCCGAACTGTTTTCAGTGAGAATGAAATAAATTTTCACTTCAACTTTGATAAATAAGGCTTACATTCTCTTTTTTTAATAGGATGTTGGTTTAATATTATTGACAAATGGAATTTTCCCTTATACACCACCCGCTGACATCTCAAGAACGCATGCGGTATATGAAGAAGCGGCTCTCTACGATTCAGTGGAGTTCGGTACTGGTAAAATACAAAATTGAAAAATCTCAATTTCAAATCAGCTACTTATTCCACCAAATCAGATTCCGGCGTAAGAAATAGTGGAGGTTTTAGTGGAGGTTTCCAGGAACCAACGAGAGTTCGTCGGCATTTTCCCGAAACATTTTTATGGACCAATTTAACGTCAAGGTAGTAATTTCAATTTCTTATTTAAACAGTTTCTTACTTAACCTTTTTCATTAGTGATAATGGGGTTGCTTCTATTAAAACAAACGCACCTGATACGATCACTTCGTATGTCATCACTGCATTTGCAATGGATGAAGAGAAGGGGCTCGGTTTAAGCAAATCTCCATCCAAAGTAAATAGTCTTTATCTCAAAAATAAAAAATTCGTAATCAATTTTTATAACAACATTGCAGCTCCAAATATTCCGTCAATTTTTTATTGCACTTAACTTGCCTTATTCTATCGTGCGTGGGGAATCAGTGGCTTTACAAGCAATAATATTCAATTATTTGAAAGAGGACGTCGAAGTAAGGATATTTTTTAAGCTTACGTTAATCCTCTATTTAATGTATTTTAAATCTGGAATAGGCTGAAATAACCTTAGAGAACGAAAATAACGCCCTGGAATTTGTCGAATTGAAAAACACTGTTGATGACACTCCAAACCCCAAAAAAATGTCCAAAATGATCAAAGTGAGTATTTTTTTTAAAAAAAAAAGCAAACGCAAGTTAACTAAATAACTTTCCTACAGGCTAAAGCAGGACAAGGTACTTCAGTTTCATTTTTAGTGTCAGCAAAAAAATTAGGTTACGTAGACATTAAAGTGGTAGCTAAATCAGCCCTTGCAGCAGATGCCATTTTGAAAAAATTATTAGTCAAAGTAAAGAAAACTCCTACTGATTATAAATTCATCACCTAAGCTGAAACTTAATTTTACAGGCAGAAGGGAAACCTGTTTATTTCAACAAGGCCTTACTTGTCGATTTGAGGGAAAAACCCTCATTCGAGGAGAAAATTAATATTGAAATACCAGAAGATGCAGTCAGTGATTCAGAAAGAATTGAAGTATCTGCCATTGGGGACATATTAGGATCAACTATCAACAATCTGGATCAGCTTCTGAGAATGCCTTACGGATGCGGAGAGCAAAATATGGTTAACTTTGTCCCTAATATTGCAATAACTGACTACCTCACCAAATCTAAACAACTCAATAACGAAATTAAATCTAAAGCTCTTAAATTTATGGAAACAGGTAATAAACTCAAGGCAGACCTTAATTCCCGCCCTTACTAATTGGAATCTATTTCAGGTTATCAAAGGGAGTTGACATACAAAAGACACGACAACTCATTCAGTGCTTTTGGCAACAGTGATAAAAATGGCAGTGTCTGGTTGACTGCGTTTGTATTAAAATCATTTATTCAAGCTAAAGACTACATCACAGTTGATGATGCGGTCGTAAAGAATTCTTTAACTTGGCTTTCCTCAAAACAAGCCGAAAATGGGTCATTTTCTGAAGTTGGAAACGTATTCAACAAGGCAATGCAAGGCGGTTCGGGCAAAGGTCTTGGACTTACAGCTTACGTTTTATCAGCATTTTTAGAAAGCAAAGTATGTAACACAATATATTACTCCCCTTAAATATACTAATTCCGCTTTTAATTACAAGGCTATTTACAAAGGAGAAGATTCAATTGAAAAAACTATTAGATCTTCACTGGATCTCTTGGAAAAGGAATTACCGAATATAAATTCAGATTACGATCTTATAATTACTGCCTATGTGCTACAGTTGGCTGACAGCAGTAAAAAAGATGAGGCATTTGAGAAAATGAATAAACGAGCTAGGACTGAAAGGGATCTTAAATATTGGTCAATGCCATTACCAGAAATAAACAAAACATTACCCTACTACGACCGACCTAACTCTGTTGATGTTGAATTAACATCTTACGCATTATTAACATACGTGTTACGAGGATTAATCTCTGACGGAGTTCCAATCATGCGTTGGTTGATTAGTAAACGAAACTCGCAGGGTGGATTCGAATCAACACAAGTAAATATACCAAAGTAAATAAAATCTTAAATCACATACCTATTGCTTTCAGGATACTGTCATGGGTATACAAGCTTTAGCCAAATTTGCCGCATCTCTCACACCGCCTGACGATTCTCATGCAGACATTTCTGTGTCATACGAAACGGACAAAAAGAGTTTTGGCTTAACTAAAGACACAGCTCTTATTCTACACAGGGAACAAGTAATTAGAGACTTTTATCCAGTCAAGTATATAATTTTTTAAACCTACTTTGGATCCTAGATTTCCAATACAGCGCGCGATATTACGATCAGGGCGGAAGGAAACGGCGTGGCCGTCGTCCAAGTTTCTTGGTCCTATAATATTCTTAATGTTGAACGCCAGCCTTCATTTACAGTTCATACAAATGCTACAAGCGAAAATCAAGAACTAAACGTTGAAGCATGTGTAAAGTAAGGTTATTTTGTAATTAAAAATACACGTTTAATCGCTTACCGCCATATTGGCCATATCTTCAGATATACTGGAAATGACGTAAGCAATATGGCAGTCTTGGAAATAGCATTTCCATCCGGGTACTTGGCTGATTTAGAAAAATTGCCACCAGTTGATCGAGAGAAAAATATTAAACGAGTGGAAACAAAAGACGGAGACACAGTTGTAATATTATATTTTGACAAGGCAAGACGTAGAAATTAGAATTTCATAACATCGAACTAAATATTTTATTTTCCACGTAGATCGGCCAGGAGGTTTGTACGCTGGCCAAAGCATACCGGAAATTCAACGTAGCTAACACAAAACCAGCTTTGATCCAAGTTTATGATTACTACGAACCAGGTAAATAAACACTCCTTTGTAAATTTCATATTTCTTAAACAACGTCTGTTTACAGACAAACGAGGTCAGCAATTTTACAATGGTCCCATCACATCCTTATGCGAATTATGTGAAACTTCAGAATGCAAAGAGAAAGAAAAATGCACTTAAAATCAAATTCAACCCTTTATATTTAAGATATTTTTTAGTCATACAAATGTTCAGATAAAATAAAAAGACAAATAACTTGTGTATTAAGAGGTGTTTATTTTTTTGACAAGTTACCATCATAAGTTGAGTGAATTTTTGCTACTCTTACTACGAAATGGATGATGGTCTGTTGTTGTCTTGAGAAATGGTTAAAAATTTTCTAACAAAATACATCAACTAAACAGTTGAGGCTTTTCCTATAGATAAATCGCAATTAATAAACCGATCAATAAAATAATTAGAGATACCAACTTTATTTCACCCAGGTGAACGCTTCACATACTATTACGTTGAGACGATGGCATAAGCAGATTGCTGGCCGTCATAGCGTCGGGGAAAAGGCTGTGATAGTTGAGAAGGGGAACATAGGCCGCTGTGATGACTTTGCCGGCGAACCACCTCCCGTGAAGAGCGTTGACTGAGGCCACGGCTGAAGCGATACTTGGACACTTCACGTACACGTTACCCTGGGGCGAGGCCTTGTCCACGAAAACGTGTAGGACACCACCGTGCTTATTGCACTCTTCTACTACGTCATCTCGAATTTCAACATCCCAACTGGTGTTCGTCTCCCTGTGAACAGCAATTATTTTATGGAAATTTATTGAGTTTCAACCGCACTACCAACCTTGACCATTCAAAAACAAAAAAAATGCACCAAATAAATTTACATGCTGGGATCAAACATGTTGGACAGCATAAAGCACTGCGTCGCGATCGGCGGCGTCACACTCTGTTGTCCTGGCAATCCACCCAGTGGGTTCATGTTCAGCGCGTTTGCAGCAGCTGGCGGTATCTCGAATCCCGTTCCTATTTTAACAAAAAAAATTAAAAATTAGTTTCAAATCCAGTTGTCATTTAATGTTTTAAAATCATTTACCTTCTGCCAATTTAGCCATTAACTGCAAACGTCCTGTTGCCCCTAGGTCAATGCCAGTACGATCCAATTCGTCACTATCCAGGAATGATGGGCCTTGAGAGGTATCGGTGCGTTCTGTAACGTGACCGACTTTCATTGGCCTACCAGCTAACTCAAAGCCATTCAATTGTTCCAAAGCCTTTTTCGCATCTTCCGAATCATGGAACTATAAATTTAAACAAAATTCATTTAAAAAAAAAAATCCAATGTTTTTATTTTCTATAACTTACTGTAATAAATCCGTAACCCTTTGAACGTCCTGTCTCAGGGTCCATTATTAATTGGATATGATCAATCTGTAGATTTTAAAGACATTATTACAGAAAACTTTTCGCTGTTTGATAATTTAGCTGCATTACTTTTCCAAACGGTTCGAAAATTCCGCGTAGCATGTCTTCATTGATGTTGAAGTGTAGCGAACCCACATAGAGACGCATTGGACCCGAACTACCTTTTTGCAAATTCGACGATGACGCAGCCACTCGATTTTTCTCAGCTTGAGTCGGCTGCACGATGATTGGTACACCCAGTAATTTTTGACCTGCCAGACCCAAAGCCAGCGGTACGGCATCAATTTCAGCGAATTCAATGTAAGCGATGCCCTTAGAGCGTCGCGTTTTATTGTCCGTGATAATTCTTACGTCCTTCACCTAAAAATAAACATTGCTATTAGATAAAAAATCAAACATTGCAGCAACAAAAACAGAATAAAATGGATCAAATGAATATTTTGCTTCATCAGAGGTACTAGTGGGGGTTTGTTTATTCTTCAATAGCTTTAAGTGTGGTGTATGTATATAATCATAAGCATCAGAGAAGCCGTCTGTGCAGCCATAAATCAAATTCAATGTAACTTACCCTGCCAACTGACGAAAAGAACTCTTCCAAATCACGCGCACGAATCCTAGCAGATAACTGCATGCAGAAAACAGTGCGCTGATCCCGTTCTTCTGGTGTCAATTCAGGTTCTGGTGGTCTGCAATGATTGCATTAAATTAATAAGAATTTTATCTGTTACATTAACGATAGAATTGCGAATTTTTCCGCCTCAGTGAGCAATCTAAGTGTTAAGTTTCTGCAAGAATTTTAAGATTGGTACATGGCCATTGCTAAAGTTCATCCCTGGCAAAATAAACGCGAAACTTTGTTAGGTGTTAGGCCTTTACCTTATTACTGGACTTGGTGATCGCCTCCGAGATCTCTCGTCACGTCTTTCACGACGAGGTGACCGTGAGTGTCGTCGCTCACGGTCATCTCGTCGCTTCCGATCCCCCGCTTTGTCGTGGCGGTCAGACCTAAAGTAAAAATAACTTTGATTAATAAAAATTTAAAAAATTGTTTTACAAGTATTTATAAATGTTTGGTATAATTAAATCAGAAATTTGTGGTATGTTTCTGCACGAACACTAAGCGTGGTGCATGAACCTATTCATCATTAATCAATTACTTATCAAAATTAGTACCTGTGCCGATCACGGTCTCGATCTCTATCCCGGCCACGACTACGGCTTCTGCGACGACGGTCTCGGTCGCGATCACGACTTTTTGAATGGCTGCGCGAGCGACTTCGCCTTCTACTCTTTTTGCTCCTTAAAGACGTTAAAGTTTAATTTCGGGAAAAAAATAAATTCAACAAAAAACTTACGACTTGGACTCTTTCTCGCCATTCTCCTTGGATTTCGAGGCTTCATCCTACGGTGTCAAAAACAGCAGACAATGATGACAGTGTTCAGGAGCCAGGACATCATTTTTGAGGTCAGAATTGGGGTAGGTTAGGAAATTGCAGAAGAGGACAAAAGATGGGAGGGGAAATAAAACACAAAAGAAAGAAAAGAAAAAATACTCCAAATTAGTTTTTATCATTTTAGTCTATTTTTAAGTTACCTTAATTTAACCAGATGACACTCACTGAAAAAAAAAAAATATTCAAAGGGCCATTTTAACTTTAAAATTTTTTCTTTTAAATAAAAACTTGCTGGCACTGCGATATATGGGAACACATTCTCTCATCCTTTCATTCACACAAGCAAAAGAAAAGATCACACAGGAAAGTAAGCTGCAGTATATACATTTACATGTCATTTTACCCTAAAGAAATTTTAAGGTCCCACCCATTTCCAAACAGATCGCGAAAATAAATAAACTGCATTAAAAAAAAATAAAGAAAAAGAATTCGCTGAATGGCTGCTAACCACCTCTTCAACAAGTTGTTCCGCTTAGTCTTGCGACGATGATCCAAGGAAGGTTGCCATCCTTGCCAACCCTGAGACGAGAGGAACGGGAGACCGTTTGAGAACTCGTCACCAAATAATTTAAACTATTTAAATATTTTTCTGTTAATTTTTTTTATTTTAGCCCCTTTCCCCCCAACCCATTTTAAACTCAAACGTTACGCCAATATCGTTAAAATTTTATTTATTTATTTTTTTTTTTTTTTTTTTTTTTTGGTTTAAAACAAAAACATTGAAGCCCTAGGTGCACTACCTCGTGTGTTCCATTTTTCAACGGTATAAAGCTGCGGATGCAAGTTGTACATTTTGTATGTCATGTGGGGTCTATAAGATACAAATGGGGAAGAAATGTATATAAGAGGGGGTATTTTTTGTCACTTTCAAACGTTCAATTTCATCCCTTTTTGTTTCCACACGTGCCAGCAACGGGACTCTGTAGTCTGCCCTCCGAATGCTTATCTAAAAATTCTACTGTGTACTTATCAAGAGTTTGATTTCCTAAGTTTAATCTACCCAAAATTACATTTAAAACAAACTCGTGATTAGCAGCGCAGTTAAGCAAAACAAAATGTATAAATAAAAAGTTCCGTCTTTAAAAAATGTATACCTATCTTTTTACCACGTTTACACGACTCCTTTGTATTTGAAATAAAAAAAAAAATTCGCATGTTAACGTGGGAAAAACCTTTTTTGCGTTTACTTACCTTCATTAATTACAACTGTTAAAAATAACCAACTAAATTCATTTTAAACACTACCGAATAAGCAATGCGTTGCCTATATTTAACTAGTTAAACATTAAAATCTATACGCAGAGCTTTTTATTGGTTTAAAAGAAGACACCCTCTGCTTCTCGGGCTCTAAGGGGTTGAAAGCTTTAACCTGCAAAAATTGCAGAGAAGGCTTTTAAAATGCGACACATTTAAAAAAAAAAAAACAAAAAACACAAAATAGTTACGTATTCTTTGCTTTACTGCTGTTTACCTATTTCCAACGTACCGAATTTAAATATCTTTCTCCCCTACAAATATTCCAATACCAACTCAAAATAGATTAGACCCGAAATACAAAGAATCCTAGCCAATCGTTAAGAAAATAATATCCATATCATGCATTTGAAACAACTTCTTTAATCTTAAAAAATGCGTCTAATTTTTTTATCTGATTTCCGCAGCTACTGTACTGGCTGTTGTTGTTCAACAAAATGGCCGCCGTCTCTGCCGACACAAATTCGATCAATTTAAAGAAGTGGCCTCAAAATTTACTTGCAAGATATATTTTAAAAATAAAAATAGGACAAACCCCTTTCATGTATGGTGCTTCAAGTAATGCTTCTACATCCAGATCGTCGGCCATCCCGTCTACTTGCGAATTAACCATGCGGTTAGGCGAATCTAACAAAGAATGAAGTAGTGTTATCGTTAGGCTATTAGAATACTGTGCGTATTTGCTTGTTTCACATTAAAAATATGCGAATTCAATTCTATATACCTAAGTTTAAAAAAAGAATGTGTTAGTGTTGAGTATAGTTTTAGTGTTGCTTATGTTTTTCCGAGGAAAATTCCCGAAAAAACACGAGAATACTCCCGTCCGCCAATGTTGAAGAGAAAAGAACCTACGTGTACGTGGGAGAACACTTATCGATCGCGTCATCGACTGTGCGACTGCAGCGCTATCTGATGGTAAGAAGAGGCGGAAAAACCGGTTGTTGGAATTACGTAAGAGCAAAATTTATAACCAAAATTACACGAATTTTAAAAATTTGGAATTAATAAACTTACATTTTGTTGCAATAATTTTGCATGAAATATTTACAAACCATAATATATCAATTTACAACCCCAGTGCTGTTACTTCACACATTTTACACTATTTTAAACATTTTTTTTATAAAATAACAAATAATATATAAAAACTTATTTACAATTAAAAACAATGAATTAATGCGATTGGGTTTGTTGAATGTTATGATAAAGTTTATGGGAAAGAAAATATGAAGTCTTTGGAAAAATATAAAAGAAAAATCTTATTATCTAAGCTTTTTCTATATTTTAGAGAGCAATCTGTAATTAATTCTGGAGAGCTTCAGATGTAAGACACATTAAATTTAAATGAAAATTAACCAAAAAGCTAAAATGAAAATATTCACACAAGGCAAAACTTTCAATCCACTATCTTTTTGTGCTTGTTCCTTTTCTGCTTCTTTCCTACATTTTGCTGTATTACATTCATCACCTTCACATATGTCGCATAAAGTTGCTTGAGGTACTTGGAAGAAATACCGGGCAGCCTTAGCTAAAATATTGCAATGATATAAAATTAAAAATTTTATTATTGTCTGAAAAATAATTTAGTAACAGACCTTGATCATAATAATCATAGACAGTTACTGCAGTTTGTTGCTGTTTTGCCACTCGGAAGGTTCTGTAAGCTTTAACTGTAGGACAAACTAGGGTATTGTCAAGCTGGAAAAAAATAAATTTTAGATATTAAAAGTAATTAAACGTATCTATTCACTAACCTTGTCAAAATATATAACGAGTTTAGTATCCCTATCTGTCACATCAACACGTTTAACTTCGTCAACTCGATGTAAAGCTGGCAAAGAATCTTGATCAACAACATAACCTGATGGAAGTGTCACTTCCATAACAGCCATATTGCTTGTAGCTCCTGTTTCAGCATATCTGAATTTAAAAAAAAAAAAATTAGAATTGCTTAAAAGTCCTGTAGTTTATACATGTCTTACGCGGCGCAAATGTTCAATTGCAATCGGTCTTTAGTTGAAGACCGATCAACAAACGGATTTACTTGAAATGCAGGATTTTCCTTGGAAACCATTATATTATAAGAGTATGAAACCTTAAAGAACAATTTTCATACTTGTTAGGGAAAGATTCTTAAATTTCAATTATAACTGAAATGAATACCTGCACAATTGCAAATCCTCGACCTGTTGCAGTTATAGTGACTGATTTAACAGTACTTGGAATTTCTTCTTTCATTAGAATCATCGCATTTTGTCTTTCCAAATGAACACTCTTCTGCTCATCACCATATTGAAAGGATACATCAATATATATTTGTGTATCGACTATCCGTTTGGCAAGTTGTGTTAAAGCTTGAATAGCAACGACGGTATCCTAAAAAATAAACAACTTTTCTGTATAACAGTCATTTCATCTTTCCTTTAATTTTACTTGTGTTGATTGAAATCCTCCATTGGCATTCCGTTTAGTAACAAGCCATTTCATAATTTGAATAGCACCAGCCAAATCGGCTCGTCTTACATGTGTCATTAAGGCATAGGCTGTCATTTCAATGTCAATTGGTTTAGCTTGCTTAATGGTTTCGGCTGTTTCTAACTCCTTATATTTCTTCCAATACTTGAATTCGCCTGACAAAATTTTTGATGGTTAAAAATATCGAAACGGTTATTCAAACGAGTCATACCAGCTGAAATGGACTGTTGTTGAAGTAGACTAAAAGCTGTATCTCTTTTATTGCTATCAACTGAATGAAGAGCATAAGTCACTAACGCCAGAGTATATGGATCGGTAATTGACTCCAACTGGTCTTCTAGTAAACGTTGTGCTTTAAGCATTTGGTTTTGAAACAAATTCTGGGCCTTGAAAAGAGGTATTAAGAACACATTATAAAAACTATAGTATGTAAAAATTAAAAGTAAATACCCCGTTATCAACAAACGCCAAGAGTACATATGCAGTCAACGCAAGACCTTTACCAGATCCACCCTGCAAACAATATCATTCAATACAAAATAGTATTTCAACAGTAATGCAATGTGCAAAGAATGCAGTACCTGTATTTCTTTATTGCTTACAGCTCCCACTTCAGGAAAACTTCCATTCTCAAGCTGTTGACCAGCGAGCCAGTGCAGTGAAGCATTTACAATTTTTTCGTCAATGGCAATAAAATATTTTGCTTGTGAAAAAGATCTCATTACAAAAGCGGTCAACCTAGAAAAAAATTAAGTCAAACCTAATATTACTCGCGTTTGAATTAATTTGCTTACCATGTGCTGCCACTTTTGTCACGTTCACCAAAGGCACTAAAGGAGCCATCTGATCTTTTGTACGTTAACTGACGCTGATATCCTAAAATATATAACGTTATTTTATGCTATTCAAGCCCGTTTTAAAGTCTTACCAGTTTCCATATTTGTTAAAGCAAAATTTCGTACGCTAGGAGTCAAGTGTCCAGTAGACCCAAGATAATCGATCACAACTATGTTAGGCACGAACCTAATCATATTTTGCTCTCCACAACCAAATGGTAACTCCAGTAAATTATTAAAGTTATCTATGGTTGGTCCCATAATGTCAGCTGTGACAAGTAAAATAAAGTTGCAAAGTAAGAACATAGTGCATTGAAACTTTGTATAAATGTACCTATTGTTGATATCTCTACTTTTTCAGAACCATTCACTGCATTTTTAGGAATCGAGATATTTGCTGTCGCATTGAAAAGTGATGACGATCTTAAGTCAACCAAAAAGGCTTCGTTCACGTATTGTGGAACACCTTCCGGCTGTAATTGTCGAAAATATTATTTCACCAAGGCAATTATATTCATTTATTTCTTTACCTTAACTAGCAATTTTTTAACCAATGAATCGCTCACGGCTTGTGATCGGGTCTGAGAGCGGCCAGTTACTTTTACGTCAATATAACCAAGCTTTCGAGGAATGATCATGAAATATACAGATGCAGGTTGCCCAGATTCAACCTATTTTTAAGTGTATTATTTTTACTGTATAATTTAAAGTAAATTTTACCACTTACCACAACTCTTTTAGACTTTGTGTTAACAACTTCAACTTCATTAGCTTCATCCTCAACTGTTACAAAATCAAACTGGTTGGTATTCTCCAAAGTGATAGTCGCCTGAAATTTTTAATTTTTAAATTCTCAGTGTTGTTTATGCAAATTTGAATACTCTTACATCGATAGTTTCTTTCATGTAATTAAATACAACTGCTTGAACTGCAATAGCTTCATTTCTTATGACTGCATAGGGCAGATTCAGAGATATGAAAAATGGTCGAAAAATTGTAACCTAAATATAAATGTGTCAATATTTTTCATTCAATGGTACTTCAATAAAATAAAATTTACTCTGGTCTGTTTGTCAGACACGGCTAAACCAGTAATCATGTCGAGGGAAAAGGCAGTGACTATCCAGGAAGTAATAGTGTCTGGTGCCTCCCTTGTAATAACTGCTCTGCCATCTTCCCTGTAATAAAATATCAAAACTAAATTAAAACGACTGATTTGGTAATAGCAAGCAACAACGCATCCATGACATTTTTGTTGTTTGCCATTGCATGTCAACACGGACACATACCCTGCAGTTGCATTAGTCCAAATCCAAGTCTCAGGAAAATGTTGCCTCATAACAGGTATAATACTTCCATCCAATGGATCTCTGAAACCAATTTCAGATTCCTTTGGAATGTAATAGTCCCCAACTGGTCTACCTTTTTCCACACCTGGCCTAAGTTCACCACCTTCTCGTGGTAAGACTATTGAGGAATCAATCATGTAACAACAGCTTTCTATTTTATTGCAAAGTGTGCTGCTTTGTTATTTGCCAACGCGTGTTGCAATTTATTTTTAGTATTAACTCACAGTTAGAACTAATTTGATTAAATGTAACTTAATGGGCATGTCAAAACACAAAATAGTGTGACGTCTATTATTTACTAGACGTATACTTGGTATGAGTAACCACTATCAAATGCCAAAAACAAATGCCTACCCTGCAGTTAAATTGGCCCATAGCCAAGTTTCAGGAAAATAAGTCCTAACGTCGGTGTTAGTACGAGCAGGGTCATCATCGCTGTTGCCTAAATCAACTTGTGGTGTATTAAGCCTTCTAAATGTTACTGAACAAGCAAGCATAGCTGTTAATTCTACAGGTTTTCTGAATAAAATAACTTACTGTAGTTGAACTCTTCGTACACTAATGCATTACTCATCACCATTACTCCAGCATCCTAAATGTGTAATCAATTTGTATATTTCTCTTAAACCCTTTCGTGCAGTTTTTGAATATTACCTTAAATACTTCACTTGCAGTTGCTGATCCAGGAAACCATAATGAGCTGTAGAAGAGATCAAGGTGTGATTTAGGTTGTTTACCTGAGTCAAACATCTCTAGTTGCTCAATAATCTATTAAAAACAAAAAAAATTAACCGGTTTCGAAATTCAGAAGAAAAATTGAAATTAATCACCTGATCTTTAGTAATGTCATTTCCAGTTTTAAGTAATTGCACACTTTGATCAACTGCCAACAATCCTACAAAGGAGTTCGGTTGTGTTATTACTTGGAAATTTATCGTATCGCCTGGTTGTGAGCCATCCTTATTTGCCTTTAAATCAACCTATATCGTATAAAACACAATTAATTATAATCAATTCATTCAATTACACAAGTAAATAAAATTACAAAATTTTGGAAGATGCCTTCTACTTCAAAACTGAGACCATCTGCAACAACTTCACCATTGGGTGTTGTGTAGTAAATAAGAAATCGAACTCGAGGTGTCATATTATTAGTAGCGACAAACTTCACTGCAATACTTTTCTGCCCTCCATTTACAGGAACTTTATCTGAAAACACGATATCACCTCTGCCCAAAACCTATCAATATAAAAGATACATAAGAAAATGTATAGGTACACATCTTTGATCAATGAAACACTTACAACAACATTGAAAGATGTTAAAGGCGCTGTTGAGTTGACATGAATCAATATTTCTTCACCCGCCTACATATTGAAGTATAAGATTAACACAATAAAATTTAAATTATAATCAATATACCGTACTTTAGGGTTTTCGGTCACTAAAACAGCTTGAATGTACGTTTTTGATGGAGATTCAGCTCTGCGAGTTGGGGGGAAATATTGTTCAATCTCTTTGTACTTAGCCTAATTAAAAGAACAAAATAATCTTTAATGTAAATAATATTATAAAAGCATTAGTTCATACAATTATGACAAGTCTTTGAATATTGTCAGCTAATGGAGGGTAGATATTAAGCTCCACTGTCCCATTAGGTGGAATATTGTACTGCTTTTCATCATACTTGGAATCATCGTGGCCATATCCGTATCGGATAAGCAAAGGATTTCTAGAATCGTTAACAGGTACATCATCATTACCAGCAACCTTGACCTAAATATGACAAAAAAACAATTACTAAGCAAATTAAAAAGACAAAAAAAAAATAGCGTATGCACGCAAACTGCGACGCTGCTTACAAAGGCTGTAAATTTAAGTCCAGGTTTGAATGTTTCTGACGTCTTTATAAGTTCAATTTTTTCTTTGTACTTGAACATCCCCATTACAGCCGTTGCGTTCTGCCGTCGCTCAGTCACAGCTTCAGTTACAATAGCCTCAAATCGAATTATTCTGTGATAATCGTCTGTTAGTTGCAACTCGTTTTGCAAATTGAACGGAATGTCAACTTTTCCGTCTATCTATATCAATTCAAAATGTTTTTTTTTTAGAAGTAATCGAAGCAGCTATTAATCATATTACACAATAAATGTGTAATTACCTCAACAGTTTTCCTCAACGGTTCTGTATAATACGTGCGAATTTGAGGGGATCTGACTAGAGGCGTAACCATTACAACAACTTTTCCTTTTACTGGTTTTCCATACGTGTACCTATTTTAAAAAGGTAATGAGACCTCGTTACATGTATAAAGTCTATTGATAACGCTTACTTTGCAGTTACAGTAGCCACCATATCAGATTCAGTAAATGTAGCAAAGACTGGTAAATCAACTTTCACGTCAAATGAAGGCAAAACTAGAAGCAGAGTAAAATAAGTCAAAAAAAAGTTCAGCTCTTAGACTTTTTCAATTACCATATTCAGCCACAGTAAACGATTTTTTATACTTTTGATCCTAAATAATAAATAACTTATTACACAATACTCGTATAAAAAAAAAATCTTTCCCGTACCAAAATATTGACTGTTATATTCCAATCTCCAAGAACTGGCTCTTCTGACAGAGGCATTTTTGTACTGAACACGCCTCTAGATGTAAATACCCTATTCCACTGTTTCACTCTATTACCTTGCCCATCCTAGAGGATATAAATAGTAATATCTTATTTTTCAATTTATTACTCTAAAATAATTTCCACTAACAGAGACGTAAATATCCAACCGTTCTGTACCAGTTGGCCTAAGAGATGGACTGACAACGATAATCCGTATAAGTACTGTGAGAATTAAAAAGCCAAATCAACACTATTACCATATTATGTAATTATTTTTATTTACCTGGTTGCCCTGGTTTGTATATGGCTTTGTCTGTCTGTATAAACACCATATAGTTTTTATGTTCATAAGTGAGAGCAGTTTCATTAAAAAAATTAAGTCCACCAGATCCAGTTACTTTCATTGAATAATTACCAGTTCCCCACAACCCGATCTAAAGATACAGAACAAAAGTGGCAAAATGATTAATTAACTCACGCATGAATGAACAAATGAGAGTATTACCTGGAAATTAATCACTTGTGTTTGTTCTGATTGCAGGAAAACAACTTGCTCTACTGATACCGGATCGCCCGCATCAGTGCGGCCAGCCAAAAGAACGGTCATTCTCACAGGTTGTACTACATTATGAACTGATACACTAACGTGATAATCTAATGCTGGACGAAGAACTTTAGGGGCTACTATAGTGTAATAACTGAAATTCAATTATTGGAGGTTAAATATTATATACAGTAATTTTTTTTTGATATGTTGTACATACCCTGCTGCTGCAATAAGTTTGATGCATAAACCTATTAACAAGCAAATCCCAAACAACTTCTTGACTATCATTGTTTTGAATGGTAACCTGTTGAAATGATGGATGGAAAACTTTTTTATCATTTTTTCTCATCAAGGTCAATACACTCCCACACACCTCACGTTTCAGTATATTGTGAAATGATGAACCGAATTTACAAATGAATGAGTCAAATTTGGTATTTGAATTCCTTAAAACATTTTAGAGGGCATTTTAGTGATTAAAGAAAAAGTAATTTCGAATGGATGAAAAAGTCATGTGTAACTTCCTGAATTTTTATGCACTATTTCACACCCTGGGGCTTGAAAAATAAAGGCTTTGAAGGGTTGGTATTTTCATTTTGGTCCAAGTTCACTCCTCAAACAAAGGGGAGGGTGCATAAATTTTCAAGGTCTTCAACTATATGAAACCAGAAGTGTCCAGTAAACAATAAGTTAAAAGTTTATTTATGCATGAATAAGTACAATGCCAAATGAGTAGTGCAATTATTTCAGAAAATTATATTTCTTAACTATTGTAAAAAAAAATTAAATTGTTTTAAAATTATACACAAAAGTAATTTGGGTGGGGCTAAGTTTTATTCCATCAAGTTAATCCAAGGTGTTATTATGCAACCACACCAAAATTTTTAGTTTACTACACGCACAAATGCTCCCTTGTTAGAAGTTTCTACTTCTTTTCGTAAGAAATTGTAATGAAACAAGTTAGTCGCGCATGAATCGTGTTGTATACTGCAATTATAGTAATAAAATCTCTTATTGGAATGTAAGTGACCTAAATTATTCATTCTTCTACCTTCCATATAAATACTGCATGACATTAACACTAAAAGTATATGCCACTTCTGAATTTAACCCAAATAAGCTTTTGAGGTTAAGAAATAAACTAGTTTTTGAACATGATCATCTCAATAAAAGAAAAAATGACAAGTGAAAACAAATGTGGAATTTCTTTACCTTCTATGGACAATAGGAAGTAAACTATCAGTATAAATCAATTTATTTTAGGTTTAAATAAACTGTTACCTAAAAAAACTTGCTAATATTTTAACCTAGCAATTATAATCTGACATTTGGAGTCAACAGGTTTTTCTACTTTTTGTAGCGTTTTTGAAATCGGTTTTAGTTTATCAATATATACAAAGTAAGATAAGTTTATTACTTACTCTAGTAGCGTCTTGTTGTTAACAACGTTTCGCTTGAGTTCAAGTTGAAACTTTCGCGTCAACTGTGGAGTGATACACCTGCCTACTCTCGCGTGCAACTTCTACCTGTAACTATGGCATTTCACTAAAGGCGCCACACCTGCATCTGCCATGACTCTGAGTGAGTGAATCAAGCAGGTACACTCATGCGGGCACTCACGTGTGAATTGGGTGTAGGAAGACGGAATTCCTCTCGACCATTAATAAGTTTTAATATTGTTCGCCTGTGACATTTAATAAAAAAAGTTAACATTTTAACTTTTTCATACTTTTTTTATATTCATTTTTCATTATATCATCAGAGTGACATTTGAGTGCGTTCCCAAGCACCTGAAAAACAAAATTATATAGTTTTGTTTAATAGAAAAGCAAGTATTGTGTTGTTTAGTTTTTATACCTAACTAAACATTACGTTGTTAATAATCGAAAATATTACGGAAGTATTTCGTCCAACTTTATAAAAGTCTAAATTTAATTTTAGGAATTAATAATAACGAAAAAAAATTAAATTGATATACCGTAAATTAATGTTTTAACTAATTGTCAATAGACCGCGCCACCGAGTCGACCTGTGTTGAGGTAAAAAAAAAAAAAGTCTGTGAAGATGAAGCCGGCGAGTGAAGTGTTAGATGAGTTACGAAACGTAGTAGTGGATTATCCAAATTTTCCAAAACCTGGTGTCCTGTTTAAGTGAGTATGTGGCAGTTGGTGCATAAAAATTTAAAAAAAGCAAGGTAAACGACATTTTATACACCGCACACGCCTCAAGATAATCTGTGATAAGACAGGTGTCTATTCTTGAAAAAATTATTGAACTATTTTTTTGATCTTTCAGGGATATCTTTCCACTATTTTTAAAACCAAAGTTGTTGCACGATGTCGTAACATTAATGGCTAACTATATAACGATAAACGAAGGTCAAATTGATGTAATAGCAGGAATTGAATCAAGAGGATTTTTATTTGGTGTTCCACTCAGCTTACATTTGAATGTACCATTTGTACCCATTCGTAAGAAGGGAAAATTGCCTGGACAAACTGAAAATACTACTATTGAGTTGGAATATGGAGAAGTAAGAATTTACTATTATAGCAAGCCATATACTAAACTCTGTTTTTAAAGGATACGATAGAGATTCAAAAGAATGTTATTAAAAAGGGGCAGAAAGTTGTTATAATGGACGATTTGTTAGCAACTGGTGGTAAGCTAATATTTTAAAGTTGAAAATAATAAGCTTGCGTAGGCGCCTGCTTGGTAAAAATTCTTTCATTATAAGTCAGCAATAATCATATCGTTAATAAGTTCTGTAAGTAAGTTGTGCGAACTTACAAATTCCGAAATACTAATGAAATAAGAATTTTCACCAGACGCAAAAGTTTGCGAAAGCAGTATAAAAACATTCTTTAAGAAAATAGCAAATGATTGAAAATAATATTTTTCGTTAGGCACTCTTAATGGCTCATGTAAACTGATTGAGAAAGTTGGCGGAACCGTCTCGTTATGCCTTGTCGCAATCGAACTTTTGGCTTTAAAGGGACGTAATAAAATCCACAATCCTGTATATTCCCTTCTAAAATACCCGTAACTGACGGAATTGTGATATGAAAAACGCAATAAAAATATATTTCTTTCAAATTAGAAGTTATTAAACTTTTCACTTAATTTATTTCACATATTTTTTTAGTAAAACAAAATATAAAGAAATTCAACTTCCAGCATCGTGTCCTAACTGAAGAATACAATCTGCAAAATATTGAAAAAATCAAAAATTAGCAGATTGTTTCAAAAGCGGAAAATATTTTGCAGTTTGCTTAATTGAATTCAAGTTTTAAGGAAGGAAATTGTTTTTACTTCACTATCTAAACAAAACTACATAACGTTTTTCAACCAACCAAACTTGCAAAGATTTAACTGACTTACCACACATTATTAAAATCCCCCTCTTAAGGCCAGTACCAAATGTAACACGGATCCTCCTTGAACTTTATAATCAGCCGCGGTTTTTTCATCATTCCTAACGAGTTATAAGTAATTTAATTAAAATTTCCTGAACTAGTTAAAGTGAAACGTACATCTGCTTTCCACTAAAGATTAACCGTTGTTGTGCAGGAGGGATACCTTCTTTTTCTTCCACTCGTTCTTTAATCCTTTCTACCTGTGATATTAAACAGAGGTTATGAAACAAACTGTAAGTGACCACTTTGACGTATTTTTTACCTTATCAGTGGGTTCTATATCAATTTCTATCTGAAAAATCAATTTTAAATCGTTGGTGAAAACATTACACATCAGAAATGGGATGTTTATTACCTCTTTTCCGGTGAGAGTCTGTGGTTTTTCCGCCAATGAAACAGAGTAAACTATTATAACACATTGTATAATTTTCATTATCTGAAATACCCTTACCTTTACTTTAATCAACATATTTGCGATATACGAATGACCGACTCCTTCACTAGCCAATTGTTATATTTTCTAAAGACTTATATGACATCTATCGGTGAAAAGTAAAACCTTTAAACGTCTGTGAACGATGGTGCCCTCTATTGCGATTATTTAACATGTAACTGCAAGCTTCGCTACATTGCTCGCCCTTGTAAAAAGATATAACGAGATATGATGTCATAAAATACACATTAAATAAGCAATTCCAATAATTCCTGTATATACTTATTATTACATATAATAATTTATTTAAACATCAAAAGAAAAAGAATTTTATTGCAATTTTAAATCGTTAAATCTCTGCAAATATTAATTTCTATACTTTCTAATTTCAAAAAAATATAAAAACAAAATGTAACCAAAGCGAACAAAACTGCGCAACGTCGAAACAGATGGTGAAACGAGGAACAATAAGCCTTGCAGGTGATGGAGGGGAAAACTGATGGTGGGGGTTAAAAATGCCATGAAGTGGAGCCCAACCAACAAAGAATAACAGCAAATTTGATAAGAAAATTGCATCAATCCTCACAATTTTTTTCCCCAACTTGATGTTGTATAATGGATGAACAGTGTTTGTTTACAAGTCCCAAAGCACAACCATGTGTAGACAAGTAACTTAAAATTACACACACTTTTTTTAGACAATACATATGCTAAGCATGTGTTCATCAAGCATAAAAACCCCCACTTGATGAACCCGAATTGATTAGAATGCCTAATTAACCAAAAGTTCCCTAGGGAATAATATCAAGATGTAAATGTTAATTAAATATGAATTACAAATGCGTATCGTTGCTGAGATTAAATGGTTTTGAGTCACACAGCGTGATGCTTTATAGGTGCGACTCCTTAATTCGATTACTACCAACTCTTCAATTTTTCAGTGTTCAATTTTTCAAAGTGAATAAAAGGTTGATGGATTCCACATTGGTGCATTGAAATTTGAGGCGACGTGGGGTGTGTATAAACTGAAAGCAAATGTCTTTGACTCAATTTGTATAGAAAGTAAATTAATATTACCCTCTGCATTTCTTTTTTGTATTTTCTAAATGGCGTGTATAAATCATCAAATACATGAGCCGTAATGTTTAAATATATTTTTTCATATTTGTGCATTAAATGCACAAATATAGCTTAAAAAATGCGGTGGGATAGCAATCAATTTTTATTATGAACAGAACCTTGGCCTATTACCAACTCGTCCATAATTTTTTTGTTCTTAATAAAGAAAAAATTAAAAACTTCTTCTTTTTTCCTACTCGTCTTTACATTTGAAAAACACAGCTCTTAAATTACAGTAAACGAGAGGATTATAGCAATTGAGATGGTATAAGTGGTCTTATCTAAGATCAAATTACCCCGTTTACTACTACTAATAGACATGGGGGAAATCAAACAAACCCTTTTCCTGCAATTATTTATACAATTATTCAAAAATATAATATAAACACTTTATTTTTTTTAAAAATTCATTTTCAGTCATTACACTAAAATTAAATCACACATTCCACTTCATTTCATTTGCAATTACCCTAACTGTAGGTCTTATCTACAACCATAATTTACTTCTGGAAAAAAAAATTAGCCCGGGTGCATACATTTTGATCAACCCCCTCCAGTCACGTGTCGTAATGAATTCATCTTGTCACCAAGGAAACAACATCCATCTCTCATCATCTTCAAAAACAAAACCCTCGTGTGACAATAATTTCCCTTGTTTTATAATCACCCGTAATAAATTTGATAAATCATATCCGCTTTTACTTTCTCCTAGTAAATCAATAGTATCATTTTTTCACTCAAAAAAATTTTTCAAGCTTATCTTTCTATTCTCTTTGTCGCGTCTATTGAATGAGCTTCAGTACCTCCCCGCGGATGCCAAATGGAACTTTCACGGGACTCCCCCAGCGTTTGGAGGATGGTTCTTTGAAGCAGAGGAGTGTAGTGTGGTGCAGCCCACGCCAAACTACGCATCTACTTTGTTTTCTTTCTGCCATGCATTGGATTCAAAGAGTTTTTAAGTGACTTCATTGTTTCTATTGAGGTAAGAATAATTTATTTTGTGCGTAATACTATTGGGAATTCCCGAACACTGATGAGAGGGATGGTTGATTCAGATAGAGAGGGCTATTTAAACGGACGGCTCTTTTCCCCTTTATTTTACCTCCCATGCTTACTCATCAAGAGATAGTGAGAAGAGGGGATCAGTCCCTGAGTCTGCACATCATTGATTGTGATGCTGTGAAGTACGTTGCACTGTTGTTGCTTGATTGTACAATTGTTTTGATAGCAACGCGCACTGCAATAGGGTTATTCTATGTTCGACAGTTGTTTGTGCTTTCAAATTGATTATGTTTGTGTAACTATTGAAGATTCATCTGTGTTTACTTAGTTGATTCCACTGAAAACCTAGTACTAAAAAACATAATCAACTTTCGTAAAGGTTTCTCACTATATTTTTTTTTAATATTATATATTTTAGGATTTAGTTTATGTTTTGGAACCTGATGGAAGGTTGGGATGTATCTTCCTGAACTCGTTTACTGTTGATACAGCTTTTGGGACCCACCTACACATTTGCGAAGGTAATTATTATCTTTTTTTCTAACCTTGGGAGTAAAATTGAAGTGTTCGGAATTTCGAAAATATATTTATTAATGATAAATAATTGATTTTGGCACGTGTATGCATTTTTATGAGACTTATTGTGTGTGTTATCACGACTGGTCTTATTAGTTTAAGGTAAAACGTGCGTTGCATCAATATAGCGTAGGTTTCAATCTTCAATTTTGTCATGGCCATAACCTGTCAGAGATTGCTACATCATTACAGCTCTTTTCATAAGCTGCTTTGGGTAATAATCTTGAACAAGGAAAAGTTCAACCTTGAAAAAAAAAACATCAAAAATGTTTTCCTCTATTTCAAAAAAAATTAGCCAATACGTGACCGTAAAAATTCATAAAACATTTACATAACCATTTTTATCTATTCTTATTTTACATTTCTTAAACCAAACCTGATTGCTTCTTTCCGGCCTACACAAGGAAGGAGGCCCAACCCTCAACATATCAATACAATTTAAAGGTGCGGTGGGTATTAAAAGGGTTAAGGTCAACTTCTTCACATTCATTATGTATCCCCCCCATATTTACTCTAGAAAGTTGGTTGGGATAAGAAGGCAAAGAGAGGAAGCAGTTTAGGGAGTCATTTAAGAAAAGTGAGCTGCGATAGGATAAGTGTCTTTTACTCCAAACCAGGGACATCTGGGCTTTTGGGAATTCAAAGCCTCTTGTGTGAGACCAAGGGTGAGGAAAAGACTTCCAGACGCGTGCCACGTCCCAACTAAGGGATATGGGGGAGGAATATAGTTGGTGGTCCACACTACGGGCAGCTGTTAGCGATGCTTGATTTTTGTCAAGTTTCCTTTAAAGCACGCGACAGCCGGCTGCACTCATAGGGCCCGAAGTAACGGTATACACCAGGGGAGGGGTATTAAGAGAAAGGTTTAGAGCACTCGTCTCCCCTCTTACCCGTCCCACAAACCTCCCTTCTCCTTTGCTATTCTGAGTCAGACAACCACAACAGGGTATAAAATAATCCCCCGCAGTGATTGCTCCGATTTTTATCCGCTGAATTATAAATGCGATGAAGTAGCTTAATGTATTAATCTCACATGAAAATGTTCTGATTCAGTGAATAATTCCCGATAGGCATAACTAAATTTTCACCGGAGTTAAGATTGTGACGTCATTGAGATGTCACGTGTGATTAAAAGTACTTCCTGTCTAGTTAGTCTGCCCCTTCGTCGCGACGTCAAAATAAATTACGAGATATATAAGTAAGGTTGTTGTATGGCTTTTATTTTTGTTCTTTAAACTCTGAGTGTTGGGAATGTTAGAGGGTGAGTGTTAGTTGAATTAATTCATTGACAGGAATCAGTGCGAGAACAATCTGTGTCCATTAGTCACCCCTCTAATATATATGATTAGACGTGGTCATAAAAAATAAAGGGGATTCGTAAGAGTTCATCTTTAACATCTCGGGATAAAATGAACATTGTAACTCAATTTATTTTCACAGCGGCTGCGAGCTTTTCAGAATCGGAGTTTCCAGCCAGACGACGGAATCAATAGGTTTTGTGACTAAAATAAGAACCAAACAGGTTCATTGAATTCCTTTTTTTACTACTGAGCTATAAATGATTGCAATTTCCTGCTTGGAAAAGAGGGGTGGACTATGAGCCATTTAATCATTTAATGAATATGTTTATAAGTGTATGACGTGACATGATATGTTTGAATATCACAACATGAGCTAATTATGTATGCTTTTTTGGTGGGTGATATCATCTTGTACCTTCCCCCTCATGAACCAGATGGCAGAGGTGATCCAAGAGAATTAATCCCCCTACTCTCTTGCAATATCAAAAATTAATATTTTATGTTATAGAGCCTTTAGAGTGATGTTTGCTAATAACTTATTTCTGATGAGCAAATCTAATTTGTCCATTTTTATTTTTACATTGTGTACTTGACATTCTCTTAATTGAAACATCTGGTTGAAGATTTAGCCTTGTTTAGTAATATGAAACAATTTAGCAAACATTTTTTTCATTATGGAAAGTGAAGGACACACTTGCATTTATAATTTGTAAGTTCATGACTCGTGGTCGTAGCTCTAATTGAGTTATTCTGTTAATTTATTATTTTGGAGTGTAAAGATGCTGACTTGGAAAAAAAAGGAAACTGCTAAATCAACATTCTTCATATAATCTTTCAGTTTGGGATCAGAAAGGTCAGGTTGATTCAGATTTATACAAGGGAAGAGGAGACAAGAAACAGGAACGTTCTCACTTTGGTTTAATGAAGCAGTTGGCTTGTTTCACTTACAAGGCAGATGGAAAGAGCTCTGATAAAAACCGTTGAAATCCTCAGCGACAGCTGTGACTCAACTCGAGACTCTATGCATAAAAATGTTGAGCTTTCAAAAATCAATGGCCTAAAAACAAGGGGGTTGAAGGAAGTAGATTGTATCAACTTGCATTCACCTTCTCTCTTATCGATGTTGAAAATATAATTTGTAAAAGTGTGGTAAATTGGTTTCCATCATGCAAAATGATTAATTGGATCAAATCATAATAATAATAATAAACAGAGAAACACAAAGCGACCTTAATTCTCTTAATACATAAAAATATATATGGGGTGCTTTTATATTTTTTTACGAGGGTATTATTTGTTTGGTTTGATAAACGAATTTGGCATATCTCCTGGTTTCTCAGTTGATGTTTCTTTTCAGAATTCATTGGTCACAGTCACTCTCACTAGGACAATGTGGTCAGGCAGCTCAACCATGACGATAGAATTTTTTTTTTATTCTACTGTCTAGGGAGAGTTGAACCACTGAACTATTCAATTCGGTCATTTCCTTGTCGACTGAAACCGCGCTACTTTTTTTTTATCCTATTTTATTTTTTTTTATACTCTGATAACGAGTTACGCGTTGCATTATTTAAAATTCCACTATTTTATTTTGCAATTCCCAGCTGCTTCAAATTACAATTTTTTTCTATTTTTTTTTTATAGAACTTGAATGTTATGTCTAAGAAAAAATGAGACTTTTAAGTTGGGCCACAATTTATTGGATAATCCTCACCCTAGTCAAATGCCAGCATGAAACCAACCCTTCGACACAAAATAATTCACCGAATCTTACATCTGCAGATCAAGTTCTATGGCTAAACGTGCCCTCTACTTCAAATGGCAAAGTACTGAAACAAAACCCGTAAGTGTTTACCAGACAAAAACATTTTTTTCTTTTCCCTCTCCACAAACTATTGTCGTTGCGTGTAAAATATAGAGAGGGTGTGAGACCCAATTTGTCTTCTTTTCCGTTCTGGCATTTATAACCTCACTTTCTCTGTATTATGCAGCTTCCAGGTGGCTTAAGAGCAGCCAAGTATACGCCCAGCTGCGTTGCATCTGTCATGTGTCATAGACTCAAAACCCCCATAATAATTTTTTCCATTTGCGTTTTTCAGTCAGAGTGAGAAAGTGTGGAGTTAAAAAAATCTTTGTGTTTTGATAAAGAGGAACCACATGTTGTTTTAATAGTTTTGGATAAATGCCAGAAAAGTCGGAATTGTTTAAGAGCTGTAAAACTATTTGATAAGAGTGACAGTTTTTACTTATGATGTGTTACAAATGTGTTTTAATTATCTTTGTAGAACGTACTTTATCGTAGCTTCTGAAGTGTTAAGGCCTGGACATGTGTATAAAGTTGCAGTGCATCTATTGGATGCACCATTACCAGTCACGGTTAAAGTATCTATTCATAGGGATGGAACTGAAGTGCTACATACATCGAAAGTTTGTCATGCTTACGTACCTGAGTTATTTGAAATTAAAGTAATTGTACTTAACATATTAAATATTATAAAACGGAAAAATTATGTTATTTTTCTTTGTTAAAGGTTCCAATTTCATTTGCACGTTACCAATATAAGTTGCGTGTCGAAGGAAACATTATAGGAGTTTTGGGTGGAATGGCTTTTTTTAATGAGACATTTCTTCATTTTTCTCAGCGGTCAATTACGATACTTATTCAAACAGATCGACCGGTTTATAAACAAGGTCAAACAGGTGCGATCGAATTTGTAATCGATATTTGAAGGGGAGGGGCGTGAAACTGTAAATTATTTTATTTTATTTTTTTTTATTGTAGTTCATTTCCGTGCCTTGCCAATTAATACTGATTTAAGAATTTTTAAAAATCCTGTTGATGTGTACTTGTTGGATGCGAAACACTCAATTGTAAAACGGTGGATGTCCAGACAAAATAACCAGGGGCCAATTTCTCTGTCATACGAATTACCTGAGCAAGTTAATGCAGGAGAATGGACCATTCGAGTTGTGGCATATGGCCAAATAGAAGAAAAAAATTTTTTGGTTAAAGAATACCGTAAGAATCAATTTTTCCAGAGGGAAGGAAAAATCTAAACCTAATAAATTTATAGATAATCCGCGATTTGAAGTAACTGTAAAAATGGCACCGTATTTTTCAATAAATAAGGATAACTTCATCCACGGCCATATTGAAGCCAAGTAATATCACCAAATGGATTATATTATCTAGTGCAACAAAATTTATTACTTCTAGTTATTCAAGCGGTGCAGCTATAACTGGAAATTTATCGCTTCAAATATCTGTTCATCCTCCTCGAATTGGGTACAGTGACATCAAGTCAGATCCCTCGTTTGATCGTTTTGTACCTGAGGTTTTTCTAAAAATAGTTTATAAGGTTATTTACTTACTTTTACAGTTGTTATATATTTGATCTTTAGTTTTACGGCGTCCACTACTTCAAAATAGGGATGTGGGAGTTAGCAGCACTTGCTTCAAAATTGGATGGAATGCAAGTGACAGTTGCAGCTGTAGTCGGTGATAGAAAGACCCTTAAAAAAATCGAAGGCTTCTCTTCTACAATTGTTGCCAATGGTGATGTGAAATTGAAATTCGTTGGGACTCAGCCTCAAGTATTTAAGGCAGCTGCCCCATTCAAAACATACGTGAGTTTTTACTGTTATAGCCTCTTTGTTTTTATTAAAATGTTGTTTGTAGGTTATTGCGTCCCATTTCGACAATTCACCGCTACCATCTTATCGTTTGAAACGGCACCGATTTGAATTGTATCCAACAATAGTATATCGCGACGGCTATAAACAACGACTGGATGTTAGGCTTATTAAAATGAGTAGTAAACATCTTGGCGTTTGGCCAATTGAAATGGATTTGAGATCGGAGCCAATGATTAGCCAAGCAAAATTGAAAGAAGTTAAATACATTCAGTTGGAAGTAATTTATAAGTTTGTACAATTTTTTTCTTATACTATTTATAAATTTGTTTACATTTTTAGGTTAGGTACAGGGATAATTTTGGGACTCCAGTACGTGCATCAGTGATAGTTGTGAACCATTTTTCACCGAATAATCATCACTTAAGTGTGAGCACGAGCACTAAATCACCTCAGGTCAGGAGAATGTAAATGTTTTAACGATGTGCTAACTAAGAGTTTTTTTTTTGGAAACCTTTTGCAGGTTGGAGAGTACATAATTTTTCACGTCCGGTCCAATTTTTACTTACTGGAATTTTATTACTTGGTTGTATTAAATATTCAAAATTAATTTTAAATATTTTTAACATTTTTTTTTTTAATATTAGATTTTAAGTAAAGGTATTATTTTAAATGGTGGAACTGAGTCTATTACCTCAAGTATAAGAACTTTTGCTGTCACCGTCCAACCTAACATGGCACCATTTGCCACTATTGTGATTTATTACATTAGCATGGAGGGAGACGTGATTGCAGATAGTTTGACTTTTCCTGTCAATAGTTTTATACAAAACGAAGTAAAAAAATTGGCTCAAAGAAAATTTTCAAGTAACTAACTTAATTTAACTTTTAGGTGAACATCACTTTACGGAACCACAAAGCTACTAATAACATTGAAGTTATACTCAAAGGTAAACCGTCATCCGTTGTGAGTCTCTCTGCATTGCCAAAAGAATTATATTTAATTCAGGCAGGCAACGAAATCAGTCGACACATCGTAAGTTAATCTTTAAAATTATTTTATTCGTGTCTAATTATATCATTATTCTTCTAGATATTGGAAAAAATGAGTAGCTTTACTGGTAATAATAATGAAACAGTATTAAATATACATTCGTGGTTATCACGTGACGGTTATCAGAGTCTGCTTGATCAGTTTCCTTCTTTGAATTACGCGCCAGACGCGAACAGAACGTTCCAGGTATTTTTTTTGCATAAAATTGTTAAAACTAAAGCTAAGGCATTAACTATTAATTAGTTTTTATCGCTACGCGTATTCACGGACGCCAATTTAACAGCGATTAAAGGTAGGGTTGTCATATTGGTAATGCTAAGCAGGGAAGCGTAACAATTTTTATTCCAGACGATTGTGGCGAAAAGAAGGGAATGACTGCGTGCTTAACAAGTGGATGCTACCACATTAAAAAACATTGTGATGGATATTATGATTGCTCCGACGGCTCTGATGAAAAAAATTGTAACTTAAATGTTTTAAGTTTTATATAACACATTTAATAACATTTCTTTAAGGTGTGGTCAAAGGAGCCTTTAACGTTCAAGACTGGAGATTGTATCGGCAGAGCCACACAGGAAATACCTTTGATGATTCTTGGCTGTGGAAAGACGTTACAATTGGGTTTGTTATTGAAATATAATTTATAAGTGTCATTTTTTTTATTTACTTTACTCTCAGTTCGAAGGGAATTACTGTCTTTAATGTAAGTGTTCCAGAAAAAATGGAACATTGGATGATTAGTGCCTTTTCAATAAGTAAAAGTAAAGGAATACGCCCATTAGATAAACCAATAGAAGTATGTAAGGTATTTTGTTTCGAACTGACTACTACAAAATTTATTTAATTTTCAGTACGACACTAAATCCCCGTTCTACCTACACGTGGAAATGGCAAGCAAGTGCAAGTTGGGAGAGCAATTAGCAATAAGAGCAACTGTTGTTAACAACGAAAACACTGAACAAGAAGTAAAATTCAAATAATTGACACGCTAAGTTTTATTGCTTAAAATATGTATATTGCAGATTGCAGTAATTTTAGCCAGTTCAGTTGATTACACGTTTGTTCAGCTCGATAATACATCGAGCCTGATAAGTAAAATTGCTAGAAAGAGATATTCTGGAAATGGCGAATATCAGCATGCTATTACTGTAAGCGATAGGTTTTTTTTTTGCCCTAAAAGTTTGCGAAAACTCTTACCTCTACAATTTTAGGTGAAACCGAGAGATTCTGTTGTTATCCATATTCCTGTAGCAGCTAAACGACTTGGTGAAATGAATGTGACAGTGATGGCACAAACAAATACCGAAAAGCATTCCATAACGAAATTATTAAACGTTGAGGTAATTAGTAGAATAAACAGTTGAGTTTTATTAAACTCCACTTTTTCAAATTAATTTTGTGTAGGCCGACGGTATCCCGCAATATCGCCATACGTCAATTCTTCTTGATCTCAATAATCGTGCCTACCTCATCAGTTATTTTGATGCCAATTTAACTGACACGCCTATAATACCTTATAGAAAGGATCGATACTACGTTTACAGTTCCAATAATGCTCACTTTTCAGTTTTTGGTATGGTATTGAGTTTTAAGAAAATGTATTAGAACGTACTCTGTAATGATATTGGTTATTTCTGTAATAGGAGATGTTGTTGGCCCAGCTTTTCTATCATTACCTCTTAATACCCATAATCTACTTAGGCAGCCTGATGACTGCGCAGAACAAAACATGTTCAATTTTGCTGTTAATTTATACGTAATGAAATACCTCCGAGATGTAAACCAGCGAGATCTAGCGACGGAAAAACAGATGTTTCACTACATGAATATTCGTAATAATGATTTTTATTTTAAGTTTTGTCGTTAGTTTACGTTTCTAAAATATTTGTAGTGTATGCTCAGCAATTGAGTTATCTGACGGAAGATGGAGCTTTCAAGCCGTTTCGATGGAAAAGTAATGGAAGCCTTTGGTAAGAATTAATGCAGGAAAGCAAACTATACACCTTCAACGATCATTTACTTTACAGGTTAACAGCATTGAGTGCGCGAATTTTTCAAGAAGCAAATGATAAAGATTGGGAGAATTTCTTACAAGTTGATCCTAAAGTAATAGAACATGCCGTAGAATGGATACTTAAATTTCAAACACCTTACGGTGCTTTTTTCGAGTCTTCCCTCTATCAATTTGGTGATAAGTTTAATCAAACAGTAAGTAATCCGACTTTCAATACATGTGATTCGTACTGAAAAGAGTTTAACTCTAGTGTTGTTTTCACATCGATGAGAGCAGCGACCCTCCTCGACACAGAAATGTTTCTTTAACGGCTCATGTAGTATTGACACTGCATAGCGTTAGGAGTATAAAAGGGGTAAAAAACTGTTTTTCTTCATTTAAGACGTGGAGTAATGTGTAATTATTTTTTAATAGCCATTGGGTGTCAGTGTAACCAAGTCAAAGAATCTAGCTATTAATTATCTAGAGAGGATGCTCCGAGTTGTCCAAGATAATAAAGACCCCTATGATTTGGCTATTCTGGCGTACGCATTAACTGTTGTCCAAAGTCCTGTAGCTGGTGAAGCCTTAAATATTCTTGTCAGCAAGGGAAGAGAAATCGGTGAGTTGTAATTACAAAGTTTAATAGGCTCTCTAAGAAAATAGAAACTGTTTAATTATTTTAATTTAACAACAATAATAAAAATCAATTAATCAAAGTTACTTACACTTTCTTTGGGGGCCAATAATTAATAATGAATTCATTTAAAGCTTAAATACCATTTAAACTAATTTATTTAACAAACTATTAAATATTAAGAGGCACTAATATTTTCTTTTTGCCATCTGATCATCATCATGTGTTGGTGTGTTCTCGCAACTGCAGGAGGTTAGTAATGCCATATAAAAGATAACTTTATGCACCATATTTTATTCTTTGGTAGCACCTCTCACGTTGTGGTGTAGATGTATCTTATTTTACTTGCATTAGGTTCTTAGAATTCTATGGTTAAGTGCATTTTGGTGCATTTGAGCCTTTAATCATACTGCGCATGGAAAATTTGGTCTTGCTCACTTTACGTTTATGTTGGTCTAAGATCACTTCTATTGTATTGGTGTATAATTATATCAGTTATAAATGATTTTTTAAATGATGATTTTCAGAGGGTATGATGTATTGGGGAATAGAAGAAATCCCGCCACCCAAGTACAACATAGCTAGTAATAAGCCGTATCTTCAAGCTCGATTACCAGCACGATATGATAGCAGAAATATTGAAACGACAGCATACACTTTAATGGTTTTCGTGGCTCATCAGGCATTGATGCAGGAACCAATGGTACAATGGTTAAATTTTCAGCGAGTTACTGCTGGGGGCTGGGCATCTGCTCAGGTGATTAATTTTTATTAGACATTTTCTCTGTAACTCTTACTTAAGTAATCAAATTATTTCACAGGATACATTAGTTGCATATCAAGCTTTGTTGGAATATTCCAGAGGATTTCCAGCAAGGGATGCTACAGATATCTTAATTTCTGTAGATGCATCATCTTCTACTGGGTTTGAAAAGATTTTTAATGTGAATAGAGAGAATTTATTGAAACTTCAAACAGTGCAGGTTAGAAAAGTTTTAAATCTTGAAGCAAATTCTTTAAAGAGGGTATTTCTTAGATTCCAAATGCATGGGGAACTGTGCGACTAGTGGTGCAAGGCCATGGTTTGGCCGTTGCCCAATTAGCCATTCAGTACAACGTCGACGTCCCAGAATTCCAAACGGAGCCGCCTATGCGTGCATTTTCTGTCGTCGTTGATGCTAGTTATGGTGGATATAACTCTTCACGTTTGAGACTTCGGTCTTGTCAGAGGTATGTTGTAAAATTTATTCACTGTTGACGTAAATTACCTGAATCTAATTAAATAGATGGCTCGCAACAAACGAGAGTGATATTTCTGGCTTAGCGGTATTAGAGTTGGAAATTCCTACTGGTTATGTGGTAGACCAGGATTATTTAGACGCCTATGTTTTGTCTGGTGAGGTGAAGAAGCTGAAAGAAGCGAAATTTAAAGAGAGAAAAGTTGTTTTTTATTTCAAACATGTAATTCACTTCTTTTTGATTTTAATTGGACTATTAGACTAATGTGATGTTCATTTTAGCTTGATATTTCTGATACTTGTATTGACGTTACGGCAGAACGTTTTTTACCAGTCGCTAATTTAACGAAGGTTATGGGGGCAAAAGTTTACGAATTATACGCACCTGGTAAGTCGACCGACTCTTTTATTTTATTTTACATGTAATAATTTTTTTAAATTTTGTAGAGAGATTTAACGAATCAATGTACGAAACCAGTACATTACAAGCGCTGACTCTGTGTGACGTGTGCGGTTCTTTTGAGTGTCCGAATTGTGTCATTTACATTTCATCTGCCATGAACCCATTGATTTGTGTATTCCTAGTCCTGGCTTCTGCTATGTTAGCTTTATTTTATGCTTTCCCTGTGTGATAGTGAAGCAAAAAAAATCATTAAGTGCAGTAAATCCTATTAGACTAGTCATTTATTTTTTAAGAAAAAATATCTTAAATATTATAAATGTAAATAATTTACGTTTTAGATTAAAAATTAGCGCATGCATTCATTTCTTTAATTAATATTTTTGTTTTATAAATAAACAATCCATTTTTATATAAATAATAAATATCGAACTTTTATTTTCCTTTGAGAACTGCATTTGTAATTTAAACACACGAATAAAAAATAATCTTATTTTTCATCTGTACATCCTTTTAATTCTTCCTAAAGCTTATGAAAGTAAATAATTAAAACAGATTCAACGCCAATGATTTTTATCGGTGTTCATTTGTTTTTACCCATCAGGCAGTTCGAATCGACAGCGATCATCATGGTAGGCAGGCACACCCTGCACAGAAATTCTCTTGACTCAAATTTCCTTTTTTAAACGCCGCACATCAACTAAACTTTCCATAATTCTGCCGAGCCGCAGTATTATGTTAGTCGTATCATTATAACGACATGAACTCAGTAGCCCAGCTGTCTACAAGGAACAAAAGAGTTATTCATCTCAGCGTGTACACTTGGCACCGTTTACATCTGTGATTTGAGTAAGTCAACTTATACGGCGATTTCCTTACACTTGTGTCATCGAATCAGTCAAATACATTGCTACGTAAATATTATAAATGTAATACGGAATATTACTAACCGGCTGTCAACTGTGAGATATGCGGCGTTATCTGAGATGACTAGCAAAGTTAAGTTTAGATCACATGTAAAAAAAAATATGCACAGGACTGTGTATTTTACCCTGTCCCAACTCACGTTACAGAGTTTAAATGTAAAAGAGTTAATTTTTTAAAGATATTTAAATTTAGAATGGGAATTACATGCTGTACCGTCTATTCTATTGTCTATGGTTTTACGTGGGTGTTACCTGTCACAGATGGTATTAACAGACCTAGATTCAGTAGAATATAAAAACTATTTTTTAAAAATTCACTGATTTCTTTATTTTCAAGCAAGCACGATTAAAATGTTTTATTTTTATTTTTTACAGTGAATTTATCGAGATCAACAATTAAAGAGGTGAGTTGTTAAAAAGCACAATTTTTTGTGCTTTTTATCCGCAAATAATTTGAGTTATGGGATGTGAATGAGGAAATCGGATGTAAAGTCCACATGAAATGTGATAGGGGAAATATCAAAATTTCTAGTTTCATATATTTTTACAACATATATTGAACAAATTTGGGAAAGTGTTGTTGATAAAGTGCTTGACGTAAGTGGCAAGCCTTGAAAAACAGGATTCCACTTGACCATAATTTACACTTTTAAATGGACATTCCTTAAAAGTTAAATAAACTCTATGCGTCAGATTAAAGTTTACAAAAAAAAAGATTCAATTTCGTTTATAGCTTCTTGCAAATGACTGTAATTATTACTAATCAACTAGTCTCTATTCACATGACATTTTACAGCGACTAAAAATAAGTTGCTAGTAGGGAAATAGGTGGGGACCTTGGATTACTTTTTCATTGCAAACACGAGGCCTAAATAAAAAAAAAATTATCCAGTGGTATTGGGTCTGCTGATAGTCCAAGACATTTTAGAATGTTGAAGGTTTCTATAAGGCTATCAGCTGGGACTGGCTTGATGCCAAATTTAGCGGATGTGACTTCATCGCCTTTCACCGCATTTCTACTTCAGCATAGCCGTATTGTTATTTTAGCTTGACGCAAGGTGGTAAACAGACTTTTTAAAATTATTTGGAAATATTTAATTAATGTTTTTGTTCAATTTTTTTTAATTTCTTTCTTGTAAAAGAATTGTTTCCTTCACGCTATTTTCTTCTCCTCTAATTTTGCCCTTGTCAATTTTCATCGGTTCAAACGATTAGAATGAATACCTGTTTTAATGCAGACATTAATTAAGGTATATTAATATTAATTTACTAGCATTATATAATAGGTTGCAAAATTGTTTTTTTTAATATTCCGCTCATTTACCTATATAGTTTTCAACACGGAAATAAAATCATTTAGTTCAGGGTTACGAAATGTAAATAAAAAATTTAAATTTTACCATCTGAAAATGATAAGATTATACACATTTCTAAAGTGTTTTTCCACTTTCAGTTCGTGAAGATGGAAAAACAATTTTAATGATTCATAATAGGGATCATTAAATTAGAAATTACAACACGCTGTTATGAATCATTTCATTACAGCTTTATTATTGACGCTATAGATTGACAAAAATCTATTACTTACTTTTAGGGTGGACTAAATTCTATTTATACTTTCTTCTCTTTTTATAGCTGCTAATTTCACTAGGTTTACAACCTGTGAATCAACTCTTCTAACGATCCAGGTATTCTTCTATCCCAATTGCATTTTTCCTAATAAAAAATAAAAGAGAAATAGTAGCTGTAAATCTTGCAACAAAACAAAAGCAGTAAATTTCCATTATCTTGCTTTGTAATTAACACTCCACCTGAGGTTTTGCCAAATTATATTCACCTATCAAATGCCATCTATCAAAACGTATTTTTTCTTTCTTTTTCTGTATTGCATGCATTAATTCCATTGTTTTGTTGGAAAAAGGTGGAGACGTGTGAGTATAGAACCATTACCATTGGATAATTTCACCATCCCTAGTGTCTCATATTTATTTCTGTCCCAGTGGGGAATGAGAGGCTGAAATTTTACTAATGCAGTTAGTCGATGCAAGCACTGGGGACAGGTGCTGAGGTTTTGCTCTGTGTTGTGTGTGTCCGTCTGGTTATTTGTACTCGGAAGTAAACAAGATGACTCGTGGTATATCAAATTGGAAAGTAACCGCTCAGGAATGGTTGGGGAAGTTGGTTGTAAGTCACAGTAAGTATAAACTTAAATTATTTTCTCTGGGAATTGAAGAGTTATGTCAATTGAGTTGCGTCTTTTAAGACCATTAAGTTTTTATTAAATAAAAGTTGATGAAATGAAATTGAAGATTTTATTCACATTTTATGTAAATTTTAATAATGATAATGATAAGATACTATTGTATAATGTAGGCAGGGATTATTAATGAGTTGATTGGTACATTAACCTAGATATTGGCAAATGTCCCATCGTTGACTCATTCAAAAAATTACTTTAGCTCAATTCTTCACATTTGAAGGAAAATGCCAATTCCATCTTCACTCAAAGTGGGATGCCCTAACATTTGCAATCAAATGGGGTTTGATTTACACTCCCCCTACAGATTTTAGGGCTCGGCTTTTTTTATGACATTGATTCAGATCAGTGTTTGACTTCATCATGGAAGGTACCGATCTTGTCATTCTTATTCTTCTAGGTTTGCTAACCTCGGAAAAATCTGGTGAAAAGTACCGAAAAGTCATCATGAATCAGTTCGTGTGTTTTCTCCTGTTCAAGCTGGTGCTTCCAATCATCTTAATAGCATGTAAGTATACAACATAACACAAAATGATTGGTAGTCAATATTTTTTGTATGGTAACCACAGTTAAATTAAACCGAAAAGGGATTAGGGAGAATTAATTATCCAATTAGCTCATTCGAGGTTTTTACTGACATTACTCTGATGAAATGTAGGCAGCTGGTCATCCCCACCCCACCCCACCCGAAAGCACAAACCCGAGGGCTTTTAAATCAACCTTGATGACATGCAAGACGGATTGTGCTGTGGGCAAATTAAAAAGCAAAAGTTTTGTGGGTCACAAAAAATGTTTCTCCCTCTCTCTTATTATTTAACAAGTCATCTGCTAACGAAATGTCCTGCATTAAATAATTCTTTTATGAAGATACCTGGAGTAGTCCTTCCCATTTCATTTTTCAAAAATATTTTATACGTTTGTCTGCCTTCCTCTGGGTGGAAACCAGTGATTAATGTTTACATGTGACATTTTTTTTAATGTATTTTCAGCTGCTGCTTTTCGCTACAATGCATTATCATTCATATATTTGTTACTTTTTCTTGTTGTACCTCTTATGCCGTCGCCAACGAATAAAAACATGCGAGGTAAAAGTTGAAATAAATCGATAATTTTAATTAATTACGTCAATAAAGAGATTTTTTTTTAAATTTATAGGGCACACAGGGCGTTTTCTAATAGTTATTTTATTTTTATCTATACTGACAACTGTAAGTCATTTGTCATTTCAAATTTATTTGCTTGCTGATCAGCCGTATGGGAATTTCTTAAAAGATTGTAAGTGAGATTTTAAGTGATGAAAGTTTGAATTATTTATTAATTACTTTTTTTCACCTATAGGTGAAGGTTTAGAAATTATATTTAGGTACATAGGATTTATTAGGTAAGTTTTTTTTAAAGAAATGTATTGGAAAATAAAGAATTGAATAAATATATTTTTGACTAGATATGATGATCTTGACATGTTAAATGTTGCACGGCATATTGTACCTGAGGTTGTTGTATTGATTGGAGTTATCGTCTTATTTGTGGCAACGCGAAAAAGAGATACGACATCAGATTTGGAAATGCGAATGGCTGACGAAGGTTCAGAGCGGCCATCAGCTACTGAACCTCCAGAACAATTTAAAGTCCGTCGTGAAGACACTTCCATTACAGCTGCTATTGGCATTTTTTTGGATTTGTTGTTGTTGGCTGCCGCTGGCATCGCTCGACCAAGTGTGACCAATGCTGTTTACTACGTCTGTTTCCTCATGTTTGCCACGTGGATTGCTTGCTACAAAACCCTGAGAAAAAAATTCAAAATTTTTCGTATTCTTCTTCTCATTTATTCCGCTGGACATCTTATTACGTTGTACATCTATCAATTGAAAATCATGCAAGATTTAATTCCTCCTGACAATTTTTATGCTAGGTAAGTTGTTAATAAGAAAAATAAATTCGTAATAGATTCTAAAGATTACGGCCTTTTTTTCATCTAGGTTATTCGGTTTAACAAATTTAGTTGAAACAAACTGCGCAGACCCAAGAGTCATTCATTTCTTCGATCAAGAATGGGCATCATTTGCCAATCCAGGAGTTATCTTAGTTCTTTACTGGGTATTAGCTGTCCAGACTAGGAACTACCTATCTAACAAAGTAAGTTTGTTTTCCCAATTAAGAAAAATAAATTTTCATTTACAGCTGTGTAAACACCTATGGGAGTGTATGCTAAGAAATAAAAAATTCATCAAGTTTGTTTGTGTGTGAAAAAGGTGAACATTAGTATGGGAAGTTTATTTACTCAATATCATGCCATATTTCCCTTTAGCACGATTAATTTTATCTGCATTTATTTAAATATGTTGCATGTGTTCTTTGATCCTGAAAAAAAATGTTTACCTTTTACAATTTGCTGTCATTCGCATGATGCCACTAACAACTTAACAAGTCTGCAATGTGCAGGTGGAGAAAAAGAATGAGGTTCTTAAGGACCTAAAACCTCCTATAATCCCTACGGGCACCGGTGATCATATTAGAAACCGCCGTGCCACTTCATTACCACAACCCCCTACCAGTTCCCATCTTCATCTATACCAATTCCAACACCATCACCACCACCACCACCACCTCCATCGTCATCACAGTTACCACCGAAATCCTTCAAGGCGACGAAAGTCATCCTTCTTCAAAGTATGTGATCACATGTTGAGAGAATGCAGTTCCTTGTTTTAGTACATTAATCTTTCTCTTTTATTCATCACGAGTATCACAGCAGTAGGTTTGGCTGATATGATCACAGGTTTCATTTTGCTTCATCAATTTCTCATATTAGTCAATAGTTCATATTGAATTGTAGTGTAAAATATTCCAACATAGTTGTAGTTGCAGTTGTAACTAACAGATTTTTGCTTCCGTTGGGAATATTTACACTTTTGGTGCTTGTGTTTTTTTTGTAGTTGTAGTTTATTTATTATTTTTTCTATTCTTTTCTGCATGCAGTTTACCAATAAGCGTCGATCATCTGAGCGGTCGCCTGTACGTACTAATTCTTATTATTTAATTTTGTGTTTAAAGAATGCTTATTAATTTGTTTAAAAAAAATAATTGGTTTGCTATTGCTTGTCAGTTGCTTACTTGACTTTTTTCTTGTCTAATTTGTCTTGCATTCAGTCTGAAAAAATGGTCAGTATTCAATTTAAAATTTAAAATGTCATAACTCATAAATAACATAATTAAAGAGTTAAATTAGTCTTAAATTTAAGAAAAGGGAATATTTTAACACGTACTAAATTTCAGCTTCTGGATGCACAGCAAATAGTGCCATCCTACCAGGCTGTTGGTACAGGTGAAGAAGATAGATTAGAAATTGATCCTAATGGAAGTGCCATTTGGTCAAGCAATCCAAGTGAAATGCCATTGGATGCGGATGGTAATTTAATATATAGCATACGCGATAAATCACTCATACATGTCATGTGTTGGGAACAGTGCCTGAAGATGGATTCAAGAGTCTTAAGCAATGGTTGTCGCCTATCATATCCATTTTTCAACTTATTACAAGACAGAGTTATATTGCCACACTAATTATAATGATGGTAAAAACTATAAATATTTTTGAAGGTTGTTAAATAACTGAATTCATTTTTTTAAGGCTTGGAGCATAACGTACCATAGTTGGTTAACCTTTGTTTTGCTCCTTTGGTCTTGTCTATTATGGATGATGCCAAATTCGCGCAGTGCTTGTTGGAGGTCGTCACCATTTCTTGTTATTTATGCAGAAGCTCTCATTATCATTCAGTATGTTTATGGGTTAAATTTAAAAGATGATGAGTTGCCAGAAAAGATTGCTACAGTTAATTTATCTCAAATTGGGCTTCAAAAGACGACTTATTTGCCATGCATACCTTTAGCTGTTAAAGTAAGTGGCAACTAAAGTTAACACCAGTAAGTCTACTATAAGTTAGTATATAATTTTTCAGACGTTGTATACAGTTATGTTTTGGATGACATTACGTCAGTACATGCAAGAGAAATATAGGAACAAAAATAAGGATATTGCTGAGGGAGTAATGATGCAGCCTGTTAGCATGGCTTACGTAACTGTACAGCCAGGATCGGATAGAACGCGCCCAGGTAATGTTAAATTAAGATCACTTATTTTATTATAATTGCTTCATTTTGTTTGTTGTTTCTAGAGTTACAAAGACAACACAGTGCGGTATATTCTAGTGCCTTAATGAAGAAATTAGGAATATTTGTGCATGCGTTATTAACCAAATATTGGATTTGGGTCGTCGCTCTTATGCTCATGTTAAACGCACTAGGTGGTCAACACGTTGTTGTATTTCGTATCATTTACATGGTTCTTTTCCTTTTTTTTATTCTCATGTTTCAGGTACTCATTAGTGAATATTATAGTGCCCTAATATTATTTAATATTTTACATATCAATTTTAGTTGTCGTACAGAATTTGGCGTGCAATCATGTATGGCTTTTGGCTAACTGTTATTATATATTCCATGACGTTACTTATTTTAATTTATACTTATCAATTCGAGAACTTTCCATATTATTGGGAAAATTACCTCCATATATCAGTTTCACTGTAAGAACGACTATTTGAGATTGTTAAGCCAATTTGTTAATTTGCCTAAATTTTTTAGTCAAAGGGATATTGGTTTAGAAGTTTATGACACTGGCGGACTATTCATTAATTTGTTGCGGGCAACCTTTTTTGTAATCATAACAATTATTCAACTTCATTATTTCCATACTGAATTTTTACGAATCAGTGACATTAATCAAGTGTAAGTATTGATATGTAAATTTCGACATTATAAATTGTAATTTATTCCTTCTTTAGAGACGACGCAACGCCAACAATAGAGGCGTCTTCTGCTGAGGAAAACGTTCCGCAAGATGATAAATCTGAAACTGTTTCAAAATTGTCACCACCACCACCACCACCTTTGACTCCTGCCACAATTACTCCACCAAAAATAGAGGAAGAAGAAGATCAGGAGTCAAGTGAAATTCCGATGAAACAAAAACGTAAATATATCGTAAAACCCTCACAAAATTCAAACTAAATTGGTTTTTTTTTTTTAGTTTTGGTTAGAGAGTCCATAGTAAAAGTTATCAAAACCCTAATGGATAAAGTGGTCTATGTATACAACATCGTTAGCGATTTTTGTTGGCGTTATTTGGAAATCCATATCATTAAAATAGTATTACTTTCTGTGCTCATGTTAGCTTTATACGATGTAAGTGGAATTTAATGGTACGAATTTCATTTTTTTTAATAATCCTATTTCACTTCCAGCCCAATGCGGTAAATTTCCTATTTATAATTATGGTTGTTATAGCAACACCTATTCGAAAATTACAAACTTTTATTTCTCACTGTTGCGCTGTATGGGCTGCAGTACTTCTAATTTCAAAAATGATATATCAAATTAATTACGTTCACGAGTATTGGATAGTAACTTGTGATGTACGTAGAATCCATTAATAGCCCACAGAGATTTGAACTTTTCACTTTAGCAGGGGGAAGTTCCAACGCCATCACCCAATGAAACGGTTGTAGTGAACCAAGTGGAGAGTATCCACTTACCAAATAACACAGTAAACAACGCAAATTGGATTGGTTTCAGCAAACAAAAACATCTCACCGAACACATTAAAGTATTCGATCGACCTATTGCATTAGTTAATTAAGTTGCAACACTTTATTGCCTTTTTTTCAATAGGGGTATTTAGGTTTAATCTTTGTCCTGACGATCCAAGCTGTTGTCAGAATTCGAATGCGACACCATCGCAAAACAACTAAAGAGCCTGAACCAAAATGGGGAGTTGTTTTTCCTGAAGTGACTCGTCTTCAGGCGGACAATAGCATAACTGATTGCATTAAATTCCTAATTAATTACGGGTTTTATAAATTTGGCATTGAGGTAGAACTGTTTCGACTTGGCAGCTCGACAATTATTAATAAATTATTTTTTGAAGATTTGTTTAATGACATTGAGTGCAGCAGTGGGTATTCGATTGGATCTGTTTGCCGTAATTTACGCACTCTGGCTTGCTGCATTATTTCTATTAAGAAGGAGAACACTATGCAAAGTGTGGCCATTGTATGTGACATTTTTATGCTTTATAATTCCCATACAGTACGTTATGTGCATTGGATTACCACCTGGTTTATGCTATCGTAAGAGAACAAGAGAGTGAGTTTTTAAGGGTGAAATTGTACAAGTAATTAATTCCTGATTGCAGCTTATATTTACGATGGTCGCATCGAACCTGAATTGCGTGAATGGTTATTCTTACCGGATTATATAAACCCACCACATGCTTACAGACTATCAGGTATACGTACCGAAATTGATAAAACTAGATTGGTTTTAATCTGCCTTTTTAATATTGCAGTTGATTTCTTTTTACTGCTCTTTGCTTCTTGTCAACTGTGGGTCTTTTCTATTGAAAAAAGATCAGATGCTGAAAATTATGAAGGTGGTAACAATCGAGAGATTATTTATATTCCAAATTATCTTAATTACAATACAATGGCTGATTACGTGACATACACCAAGTAATGCAAAATAAGTTAGAATTTTAGAAATAACTAAATAATGAATGTACTTTCAGATCATACTTGGATCTTGTCAAAGTAGGAACGTTCTTCTCTTTCTATTGGATTACATTAGCTATTTTTTTCCTTGCCGGAACGAATCGTGTAAGTCTTTTCGCAATGGGCTATGTTATTGGATGTTTCTTATTCCTGTGGAATGGTCAAGAGTTTTTTTTGAAACCAATTCAGTACATTCTAAAATGGTAAAATTGGTTGAAATTACAATTTTTAATTTTAATACAATTTTACTTATTATTAGCTGGAATGTTTTGATATCGTATACAGTAGTTGTCATTTTCATAAAGTCAATATTACAGGTAAAAATGAAATGCATAACTTTTTTAAATAAAATGTAATACAAAAATATTACTTTTCAGCTAATTGGTTGCGTTTGGCTGTCAGATCTATACACAAATTTCTGTTGGTTAATTCAATTATTTAGTATCGCCTGTCTAGATAAGTTTAAAAAGAGTAGTGCCCCATGTAAGTTAACGTACAACTAAATTGTAAACTGTAACTAATTTTTTGCATTTTGTATAGCATTGCATCTTTCAATTGAAGACGAGTGTAAAGTACCCGTGGATGATGCCGGCCTCTTATGGGAAGGCATTTGTTTAGCCTTTTTACTCATGCAAAAACGATTTTTCTGCAGTTACTATTTCCCTCATCTAGTCACAGAAATGAGAGCACAAGCAGCTCTAGCAAATCGGTAAGATTCAAATATCAAAACGAGAAAGTAAATATAATTGTTTTATTTTAGGGGAGCCGAATTGATAAACCAAATGCTAATGAAAGAAGTTGCGGAACAACAAGCGGCTGAAAAGGAAATAGTTGAGAAGATTAAAAAGAAAATGGACAAAATCCGCATGAATCAACAAAAAATTCGAGGCTCAGAATACATTGATCCCGATAATCACTATACAGGTAACGGAAATGGTTCACATAGGCACCCGTGCAGCGTGGTCTCTTTGGTAGTTTAGGTGTGCCTGAAATTTTGTTTAATTACATATTTTTTCAACGGTGATAAAGGTGTGTAATGATAAAGTATAGGTTATTTGTCTTCAAATACTTCAGCAGATTACGTGTATCTCCTGGGCTGGGATTCAGATATGGATCCCGAAGAGAGGGGTGAGAGCCAGTAAAAGGAGTTTTTTTTTAATGTTTTAAAATTTCTTTTTGGATAAACAACTGAGCCTCCTGACTTCTTCTAGCGCTCTGTCAACATTTTGGGGGCAACTAACAGATAAAAATTAATACTTTTCAATGATATGATTGAGTGTATACGTGCCTCACCATAGTTAGGACATATACTGTTATTTTTTTATAAATTAACTCAAAATTTTCTTCCAGGTCGGTTTGTAGTGCATTGAATTTTTGTAGATAGTAGTTCAAACTTTCATTTAATCATTAATCAAAAATGCAACATTCCCTTTCCTTCAAAGGCTCCGATTACTCTGCCCTTTCCACTCCCATGTACTCCATGAGCACGTCTCCCCATCCTGGGGCCGAATCGGGCGTGGGCGCGGGCGCTACCGAACCACCACATTCACCTACACAAGCTGTTCCTTCACCCAGTTCAGCTGTCAATACGTTTTCTCTGGATGGTTATATGGAATCAAAGTTTTCTACGGGAGCCGCACACGTTTTGAGTCAATCACAAGCTCAGGGAACACCCTCTGAAGAGGAATCTTTCCCAGTTTTCTCCCCTCCTCCTTATCCAGCCCTACAAGGCCTTCCCTACACACCTCGATCCAGTTTGGTTGAACCATCATCTCATCCCATATCTCATCGCGCCTCACGTCCGTCCATTTCTGTCTCGTCACCCGTCCCTTCACATCATACATGTAAAGTACTCAAGTCTTCAGAGCACAGTCATTTTTGTCAGCCGATTCACCTTTGAAATTATTCTGCACTTGCATGCTAAAAACTTGCACAGAATTCATTAAATTACCGAGTTACAAGAGTTATTGTTTGTCAACATTGAAATGGTAGATAGTTTCACATTTTATGTTCATTGTGTGATTGTGAAGATTGAATGTTTGATGATGACGGCTATGTTATTTTTCAATGCTGGTAGTTATTGCAACTAATTTTCAACACTTTTTAAAATTTTATTTTAGCTACACTTGATTTTTCTCGGTTGTAGTTGAATAAGAACGCACTTTTCTTGCACCAGAATCGACTAATAGAAAAGTGCAAACTGCTTATTAATGCCACAGTTTGGTGTTTTATTAGCATTTTATTTTTATTTATTTTAATAAACTACACATTTTTCTAACGTTACTTAAATGAGAAAATAACCAAATAAAAACAATTCTTAGTAGTATTAACATTCAAATTTTGATTTTTAGCAATCAGAAGTGGCGATTACTACCTCTTTGAAGATTTCTCAGATGACGAGGGATTAGCGGAATTAGAATACGGATCGAAAAAACAAAAAGATCAGGAAACTGAAGATGACGAAGTACCAGTGAAAGGAATCCCAGTTACTAAAGTAAAAAGTGTTTTAAAACTGCCAAATTCCTTTGTTTTAAAGGTTATAATTTTCTTAGTTATTGGCATCAGCTATGAAGACTGATATCAAACAAGCTGTAACTGCAGCTAAACAGGCCAAAGGTGCAGATTCAGATGCAGCTGGTTCTGAACCAACTACTTCTGGACCCACCGATCGTTCGGGGAAGACACCTGTATCTCGCACTGTGTCCGGTGCATCAGGGGTCAGTCTCCGGAATTTTTGTTGAAGAATCAAAAGTCTAATGATTTTCCACTGTAGGTATCATTTGCACCTTCACCTCGTGATTCCTTGACACCTTATGATCCCAAGCGACCTCAACGTCATTCACCCAAAATGCCAATGGCGCAACCAGAGGACAGTGAAGTCCTTGGCACATCAACAGGACCAGAAGAATCTAGCAAAGATGACGATGAAAGCAAAACAAAATGTATGCAATTACTTTATACATTTTGTTTTTATTCACGATTTAAATTTGCATTTAGCTAAGGAATCTCTTTTGCAACGTATACAAAATCTGTGTCGCTTTCTGTGGGTCTTCCTTGAAGGTTTAATGATAAGTGCAACTTCAAAACTTAATTTCATATCCAGAGATTATCGGTATGTTGCCCGTTGTTTGAGCAAAGAAAAGAAAGCGTTAAAAGAAAAGGTGTGTCCATTTTTATTTCTAAAATAAAATTGAATTTAAAATTTTAATCAATTTTGTAGTGGCAAGTTGAAGGCTATGATGACGGCTATGAAAAGTCCACTAGCAAAATGTAAGTTCAAGTGCTGGATATTTAATACTTTGGTTTTTTATGAAACCCACCTGAAACAGTGGGTAGAGTTATGTAGTTTGGTTTGGGTTAAATTCAACTAATGGTTAATTTGCTGTTAAAATGTATTATGGCTAATTTGCGTGATAAGTTTGGTGGTTGGTGTTCGTGCCTAACTATACAATATAATCACAGACCGGAAGAAACTGTAGACATTCGTGTCGAAAAACCCAGTGACGATCAAACTGAGGATAGGTGAGATTATATCTGCTGTGCAAATGCTGTTGTAGTTTAATGTTCAAGTGCTTGGCTTGCCGTTACATAATCTTACAATAATTTAATAAAATAGTAATCCAAGATAAACTTTTTTTCAGCATCATTGTCCACGATACGCCCGAGAGCTTGGAAAAAGAATTTGAAGCCGATCAACCCCCTATTGTTCGTCTATTTGTAGCTTGTTGGTACGCGGCAGTGTCACGATCAGAGATAATGTGCTACATTATGATTATCATCAATCAAATTCAGTCAGCCAGCATACTATCTCTTCCTCTGCCGTTGATGGCATTTTTATGGGGAACTCTCTCAATTCCGAGACCGAGCAAAACATTTTGGATAACCATCATAACATACACGGAGGCAATTGTCGTTATTAAATACATGTTTCAATTTGGTTTCTTTCCTTGGAATAATGAAATCGTGCCTTCTAATAAACCGTTTTGGGCGCCAAGAATTATGGGCATTGAAAAGAAGGAGAAGTATGCCCTGTATGATCTGGCTTTGCTTCTTGTTGTGTTCTTCCATCGATTTATACTCAAAGTGAGAGCTTTATGTTTTATTTACCTGTTACGGAATAATAATTTTGTGTATTTTTAAACAGAGTTTGGGATTGTGGAAAGACACAAGTCGTTTTGATACTGACAGTCAATCTTCAGTTACAAAAATAGAGGATAGTAAAGAACCGTCAGCTACTTCAAAAGAATCGGAAGAGAAAGATGAAAAAGAAGAGAAGGAGGGTGAAATAGCTAGTGGTATGAAAGATCGGAATTGTTGTGCTTATCCTGGAGTAATTTTTATTTTAATTTAGTGTCGCAGAAAGATGAAACAACAATCGATCAATCAAGTGCTGGTGGTGTAGTTATTGGGTAATCTTTGATTGACTTTATGTTTAAGGTGTGTTTGATTGATTTGTTTTGTTTATACAGCTTTTTGCAATACATACAACCAATCCGCTCCTTCGTAGACAATTTACTGAATCCACCGTACAGAGTTCGAAAGGATGTTTATGCATTTATGTTTTTATGCGATTTTATCACATTTCTTATAGTTGTTTTTGGATATTGGGCTTTTGGTGTAAGGATAAATTATTTGTGGGTTAGAAGTGACACTTTTTTTTTTTAAATAAATTTTTTTTTTCCAGACGGGTGGTGGAGATGGTGTAGCATCATATTTCGAAGAAAACAAGGTGACACATCTTCTGTTTAAACGTTAGTCTACTTTCTAACGTGTTTATTTAATATTTTAGGTTCCAGTTCCATTTTTGATAATGTTAATTGCCCAATTTGGTCTAATAGTTGCAGACCGTGCATTGTTTTTACGCAAATACATTCTGGGCAAATTGATATTCCAAATATTTATTGTCTTTTTGGTCCACATTTGGATGTTCTTTATCTTACCTGCTGTTAGTGAAAGGTAACAAAGTCAAATCTCAATAATACTAATGGCAATTTTTGATTTCCAATTTTTTATCCTCTAAACAGACAATTTAATAGTAATTTACCACCACAACTGTGGTATTTCGTTAAATGCATGTATCTATTACTCTCTGCTTTTCAAATACGATCAGGGTATCCGACCAGAATTTTAGGAAACTTTCTTACAAAGAAATACAACTATATTAACCTCATTCTCTTCAAAGGGTAATTTCACAACCATCACTCTGGAATATCTAATTTATTATATTTTGTTCCTTAGGTTTATGTTGGTGCCTTTCTTATTTGAACTGCGCGCTCTCATGGATTGGATTTGGACTGACACAAGCATGGCTATTGGTTCCTGGCTTAAAATGGAAGACATTTTTGCAAACATTTTCATGCAGAAATGCGTGCGCCGAGCTGAAGCTGAGTACCCAGTTCCCCGGGGAGAAAAACGGAACCCCATAGTCAAATACGGATTAGGCGGATCATTTCTCTTCGTAATCATTCTTATAATTTGGTTTCCTCTCGTGCTATTCGCTTTAGAAAATACAGTAGGCTTGCCAAACAGACCAACCGGTTGTACAATAGAAATTAGTTTCAGCGGTTTCGAACCGATATTTAAAATGAGTGCCCAATTGGAAGATCTAAAAAAATTCTCAAACGCTCAATATGAATCCTTGAGTTTTCAACACCGAGCCGATTCAAGTGCCCAATCATTTTTATCAAATTACGATAGTGATGATGTGTACGTAGCTCAGTTGAGTGGAAGTTCAACGAGCTACTGGATAATCAGTCCTCCTAGTCAAGAAAAACTTGTCAGCGATTTGAATTCGAATTACGAAATGACTGTCAAGTTTTCCTGGCAGTTTTATCATGCTGCCATTGGGAAAAATGCAGAACCGATGGTTCAAGATGAATACGTTAAAAAGCTGCCGCCTAACGAGACCACTCGATTAAATCTGGCATCTATGATCAGAGATATGGGTGCATCGGGGTCACCGCGGGCTGTAATGATTAATAATCTAATGCCGAAATATATACGCGTGCCGAGCAATGGAAAAGCTGTAGTAGCTAAAGCGCTTTTAAAAGGTAACGGAATATATTTTCCGCTCCGAGAAAATTTACGAATAAGTTTATATTTCAGATCCTAATGATTATAACAACGTATCTCTGATGCTGCGGAAGGATTCTTATACTGGTGGTTCTGAAACAGACCAAAAAGTGTTTTGGGTCGTTCAAGAAGACTGCGAAAGTAATCAGTTCAAGCGAATCCCTTACACAGTGGAAGATTGCCATGAAACCAGGCTCAATTTTACCATCGTGTCGTTTAACGATAAGGTGTTTCCAGCTACATTGGCTATACTCTCAGGCTTTGGGTAAGAATTACTGTTTGATAAAGTAAGTGAATTTTTTTTTATTTTTACATTATGTTTTGGTATTGGATAGATTAATGGGTCTTTACACGACTCTGGTACTCCTGGCCAGTAGATATGTGCGTGCCATATTCGCCGGTGTTTCGTACACTATAATGTTTGATGATATGCCAAACGTTGATCGAATCTTACAACTTTGCCTCGATATTTATCTAGTCAGAGAGTCTCAAGAGTTGAAACTGGAAGAAGACCTATTTGCTAAGCTAATATTCTTGTACCGCAGTCCGGAAACATTGATTAAATGGACGCGTTATCCGCACATGCAAAACAGACAGGGCAGGAGGCAACGTTAAACTCATTAACGTGCAATATCGTGTAGTTATAATGATACACAGTAATGTCTTAAGATTTAGAAAAACAAAACGACGCTTTTGATACAGTACCGTAGCGTTTAATGGCAATCATCTTTTTAAAAACATTTATTTAATCTTATGGATTATGGAGTTTAAGTTTTGTTATCATGCAAAAGTGTAGTCAATTATGCTGTTTAAAATTGGTGTAAAAATGCGTATAGTTATTCCCTGACTTGTTGAATTGTAATATTTTTCTATTAACTTGTGAGTTTCTTTTAACATCAATCACGATTTATTACTTTTTTGATAATTAACTTTGTATTATTTTGTTTCACATCAAATCATGACAAATACAATTAACTAAAGGTGTCAATAAGAAGACATCGATAGATAAATTTAATTATATTTAAAAATAGGATGTTTTTTGTGTAAGAACAAAAATCAGTTAGCCAAAATGCTATTGCATTGTTTCTATTGTTGCCTAATAGATCAAAATAACTTTATGTAAAAATGCAATATAGTTAGTAGATTTGAAAAAAAAATAAAACACATTGAAAATTACTAGCTTCGAGTTAAAATAACAGACATGTAGTGTATAAAAGAATTAATTGCTAATCATCTGGTCAAGACAACGAATTTATTTCCTACACACTTAATCCACATTTCATTACATATTTCATCTCCAGCCATATCGTTTCAGGCGATTTTCCTCTCTACGTAAGTCATCTAAAATAACATCTTTGTCATAACCCTCTAGAATATCCCCCTCTTCCGAATACAGATTCCGAGTTTTCAATGGAAGGAAGCGCAGGCAATTATCTAATGGCAAAACGTTGTAACATTCATCATCTTTCTTGATAAGTCCGAGAGTTTCTAAAAGATTTATTGACTCGTGCGCATCGTAATCTAACTGTACTCCAAACTGTTTTCTGGCCCACGCTTCCACATTTTTCTCTAGAAGTGGTTTCGTAATTCCACCTACAGAAAAATCAATTCCAATCAACGGAACATAAAATAAATCATTCACTTACCCAAGTCTCTTTCCGCTTGTTTATGACTTCTTTTATCTGCAGTTGAAGGAGGTCGATAGGCGAGTAGGAAAGTGTAGGTTAAAAGAGCTTCTTTAAATACTTCAGTTCGTGCTCGTGTGACAAGAGTATCCAATAGACTTCTACCACCAGCAACGTTTTTAAAGAACTGGGTTCGATGCATTTCTGTTAATTGCATTTTACACTTGTTTTTATAGTTAAATAACAAACGCGTCAAAATTAAACTGGAAACAAATGCTATAGTTAAAGGCCAAATTACATCCACATGGGCCAAATACGAAACGTATTGAGCCAAAGCACCTGTTGCAACGATAGTGGAAGATGCAGCTACGTAACTTTTAGTTGTTTTCGGCATTTCAAGTTGCCCATCTGGTAAAACTAAATGAAGCCGTGAAGCTGGGATATCTCGAAATGCTTTAATTTGAAGCCGGGAATCGGTTTTTAGCCGAACAGCAGCTATTACTCGCTTCAGATATTTTTGTGGTGGCCTCACGGGCACATCCACTTTGGGAAAATAGCGTGAAATTAGTTTACGTGCGTAAAATTCGTACCAGGGCATTGGTAAGTGAGTCAATTCTCTGCCAATCGCCCAGAGTCTTAAGACGGCGTAGTTTTCCCTTTTCATAGAAACCTTTAATTAAGTAAAAAATAATTAATGATAATGATAAATAAGTTATCAATAAACTCACTTTTACGCCATCCAAGGTACGAGGATGAGTAATTTTATCTACAACATGTGCAGGCACTTCAAAGAAATTGGCACTTTCTAAGATGATTGACAACTTCTGGAGGAGCCAAAATTCATTATCTAAACGGTCACGTACACTCATTTTCCGTAATTGCATTGGTTCGGCGCTAGGATTCAAAGGAGTGAAAAGATTCTGAAAGGGATAAAAACAGTTTTTTATGTTATAAACAAACTGAACTTATAAATTTATTAGCTTGTTTATTTGAAAATGCCACATGATTAATGAACTGTCGGGTGTACAAATAAATTGTACTTACAATTCTCCCATAACAACCTGTTGAGTGACATCTGTGAAGTGCTGAATTACCCGTGATTTTAATTAAAAAAAATTTTACCATCTACTTATACCTATCCTTTGAAGCGGCAGTTACCTATTCACAATGTAAAGCAACCCCTGTTGTGTGCTTTCAGTTCTTTTCAAAATGAACAATATAACAACTACTGATGTAATCCCTGTTGGGTACTGTGTTTTTCGCACACTTTTAACAGTTTTTGGTTTCCTGCTCATCACTATCGGAAATTCATTAATCATTATAACTTTAGGAATTAATCGTAAATTATTGCATCCGATGAACGCTTATATAGCATCTATTAGTGTATCGGGACTCATTTGTGGACTTCTTATCATCCCAAACATTGGTTACATCACTTCTCCCTATTCGTTTTTTAGAATATCGTGTAGTGAACGAAGAATCATGGCAATAGTATTTTTCACAGCTATATTCAACAGTGTTTATTGCATGCTGGTCATTTCAATAGAACGATATCAAGTGATAGTGTTAATGAGTAACCCACCATTCTGTGCGCGATTCAGAAAACACATAATCGCCATCATTTGGGTAATAGCATTTATATACCAAATCCCATTATATTTCATGGATATGGCGGAAAAACATTTGACATTTAAGGAAACATCTTTGAAACCAGTTGAGTTACCTTACTGTCTTCCAACAGGAAACATAGCTAAGATTCACTTTACTCTATCTGTTTTCGTTAGTTATTTTATTCCACTTAGCGTAATGGCGTTTCTGTATCGGGGCGTAATACGGGTTATTATAGGAAATATTCAAAAAATACATTTGAATTTCTCTCACAACAACCGCGTGAAATTACGCGCTGTGAAGACTATGATTGCTGTTGTTGTCATATTTGCTCTGTGTTGGTTGCCGGGACATTTCTTGCAAATGGTAACGGCTTGGTATACAGAAAATGCAACGCTTTATTACCTGATATTTCATGACTTGGCGTTGCACACCGCTTTCGCACACAACTGGATTCACACGATTGTATATCCCGTACGTAGTAAATTGTTTCGTGCGACTATGTATAAGTTTTTATCAAGAGTGTTGTCCCGACGTGGTGGTAAAGTGGCACATAATGTGCGTTTTATTGACGGCCACTAGTTTGGGTTGTGAATAACAATTACCTTAAGTTCGTCGTGAATTCCCGTGAATTGAACACTGATGACTTGATCCAAAGCGGCCGCAAATTGCTCGAATTTGGTTTTCTCGTTGCTGTTTAGGAGATTCGGTTCTTCTAATAAATGCCGGACTATTCCACTTTTTGTCACAGGAATGAAATATTCCCTGTTTAATTAATCATAAAAAGTTATTGAAACTGTTCAGAAAGTTTATTACATAAATTACTGGATGTCGACTTCTTCCTCTGGGTCTGACGTTAAAAATTTCGGAGGTAGTCGGATGGTTAATGCTGGCCGAACTGGAAACTTCACGGCATTACTTGAAGTTTGGTTGGGAAGCGACAGTCCAGGGGTTGAAATGTGGGCGAAGGAAGTTGCTGATGAGAACTGGTTAGACGTGTATAAAAAAAAAAAAAAAAGAAACAAAGAGGTCACTTGAGTAGGATTAAATTTATGTGTCGGATAAATTTAGTACACTACCCAGCGCCAGAAAATGAGTCATGCATTAATTTTTGTATGTAACATCTTTGACATTTTGTACATTTTTTTTCGAATATGGCTTCCTTGTAATAAAAAAACAGAATTAAATGTATTACGTAATTTACGTCTGGACCATCTGGGAAGTTTATTTTTAATTTTCGCCTTTGGCAATAATTTCGCACGAAACTTATGCCGGAAGTTATTTTTCATTCAGGAGAACGACTATCTTGAAATTAGCCAAGGACGAACAAAAATAACCTTTGGCCTTTTAGTTAATTCTTAATTCATTCACTGCCTACTAACTTTAAGGCCTGGATGAAAATTAAGCTGTTAATCAACACCTAATTAAAAATTAAACAGGGCTTTTCCTGTTTTCGTATTGAGGTCGAGTTGAAGGTAAAGTTAGCAGACGACTCTTGTAGTGTTCATAAATGACGTCATACTTATATAGACAAATAATTATTTCCATTAAGCAAAACGATTGAATTTCAGGATTTATTACGTTAACAAGGAAGATAATGTGTGTTTGTAAGCTTGACATGTCCGTTTTTTAAATCTGACTCTGTTTTAGTATTTGGGTGTGGTAGCGGCCACAATGCAGGTAATGAAAACATACAGTCAACAAACACAGTCTAATAAGGTCAGCGAGGTTTTAATGTTTACTTACCCAATATCGTTGTTTACAAACTAACAAATTCGTTAGCAACAATCTACCGCGGAAGGCTGCCATCGTATTTCCAAAGCTCGGCGCGAAAAACCAAACAAATTGGCAATGAACCAGTAACGATCACTTGAGTTGTTTTGCTACATTTGGCGTGTGATAAATTGTCAGAATTACTTTGGCACACCATACATTACGCAACGGCGCTCCATTCAGTCTCTACCCTAAAGGTAAGCACTAACTTCTTTAAGTATGTATGTTTTGTATGTTAATAATATACGTTTTTAAAATACCGTAATAAGTTTTAATCAAGTTGAATAACAGTCTAATTAATGCATATATGTGCTCAACAAAATATATGTTTAAATACGAAATATAAATGCTGGATACCATACATATATTTCTTCAAAATAAACCTACAGTCAGTATTTTATAATTTTCAAATTCGTAAAGCAATCTATACCCTATTCACAAAGTTATTGCTGTCTGTAACATTTGCGTAAAAAAAAGTTACAGGAATGTTTATAATTCAAAATATAGCAGATTTGTGTGACAGATGTCGTTTTCATCGCCATCCTTGAGTTTCCAGGTACATTCTGTCGATGTTATCTCTCAGCATATTAACTTGCTCTATTGATTGAAATAATAAACTTTATTTCCATCATATCAACCTACCAAAAAATGTTAATTACCAGGCTTGAGATTAGCAATGGTTGACTGTTTGCGAAGAAATTCGAGGCACAAATCTTTACTAAGGCCAAAAGCATGCATGTTACATGTAAATGTCCTAAAGAGAGGGTTGAAAATGAAAACATCAAAGTGTCTTTTTCAGTGTTTACATACCCTAGCTGACCAAATGTAATATTTTCTTGGAAATTCTTATCATCCACAATATCTTCAGGGCTATACTGTTCAAAATCTTCTCTGGTAACAACGGGTCGGTGCGCACGTTCGCACTGAACGGCATCAAAAAAAGCCGCATTCCAAAAACGCAACGACTGCCATACTGGTTGATCTTTAAGGTAAGTATACAGGAATTCTTTGTACGGTTCACAGCCAGGGACACCAACTGCACATAAAAGAACAATTACATAGCATTAAAAAGGACCCGAAATGAAATGACTAACCTTCATAGTAAAAAGTAAAACACATATTCATTAATGACTTCGCTGGTGAAAAGTCTTCAGATTCATAACACTCGAATAATACTATTGCAAAATATTGCACCAAACTATAGAATGTTGATTCGTCAACCCGTTTATTATTAACACGCTAAAATATGAAATTATTGATTTAATAGCAAACGTGAGAAAAATATTCTTTACCTGCGTGTTAACGTATCGTGCAAACCATAATCTGCCAATTTCGTGCTGAGATAATTCCCCAAATTTTGCTTTTTCGTCCAAATTAATAGAAGCACTGTCAAGAAAAATAATGTGAATAATAGTGAGTTTGCGAAGTTGACTAAAGCAGATGTACTACGTTGCAGTAAAGCCAAATTGACGCATACTTCAATTTGAACACAGGTGTGAACTAGTCAACTTGCGCAAACCTCTCAACAAATCGAAAAAAAACTTTTCATTTAATACCTTACCTACTCTTAAACAACTGTTCTACAAACTTCTTCATAAAATCCATACATTCAGCAGTGACTTCATCTGGCTGACTATCATAACTAAGGCTTGAAGTCCACGATTGTAAAGACGCTTCCGATCCAGACCTTCCCACATCCCGTCTGTCAGCATCAGACGAATCCAAACTTGTCGTACTCATTTCATTCTCATCCGAACTGAGCGGTTCCGACACTCTATGTACTCGAAGCCTATCGAAAGGGTCTTGCTGAGTGCCATTGGCTGTCAACTGGGCATCCAAAGCATCCAACGTTTCTTTCGCCCGATCAAGATCAGAACGAACAACAACAGGCGGCTGTCCATACACTGACCGAATTTTCGGTTGCATTCGTGCGAGACGTCGCTTCGGGTGATGCGATCCCGAAAAATAATACGCTTGTTCGTATGTAGGACTAGAAGATTCGGATGGAATCGAACTCCGACGTCTCGGTGAGTTCCTGTGATGCACTTTTTTATTCCCACCTTGGGATTTCTGAGATTTACTAACGTTATCGGAAGTGTCACTGTTATTGTCACTGCTTAAATTAAGAGCGGCTTCGAGTTTCGTACTTAATCCGTTCAATAAACCGTTACTCGTATTGATCATCGAACTGAACAACCCTTGCGTTTTCCCGGCTAATTTCGCCGCTTGCCGTCCACTCGTTTTACCTACTTCACGCACTCCGTCCAGAAAATCGACCATTTTTAAAGTGGATGACTAAAAAACAGATTTAATAAAAAATATTGGATCAGAAATGAAATCCTATTAACGTCTTTTGTAATGGGATTTTTTGTTATTTGAACTCGTTATTAATTTCCGTATTATGTTTATTCAGTTAGGAAAGTAAACGTACGGAAATCAATACGTGTAACTCCATAAGTTTCCACTATCAAAGTAATCAAAGAGATGTACAAAAGGTTGTAGAATCTCAATAGAAAGTTTTTAATCCTAATACAATTGAAAATTTTAATTTTTATAAATTTGTTATCAACTTTTTTTTTTTTAAAACAGATTTCCTTTCAATTGTTGCTATGCAAAATAACTGAAAATAAACTGAAGCTTTTTATCGTAAGTACATTTCCTTTATTAATCATTCCCACACAAAATTTTCTTCCATTCAGTTAGGAAGATAAGAGAATATATATTTTCCAACAGATTAGTTTTAGAAATAATTTCTCCCAGCTGTTAAACCACCTGTGTCAATTGTCAAAGATAAATGAGGTTAGGTTAGGTTAGGTTGTTAAGAGTTTGCTGTTTTTTTCTTGGACTGATGGCGTGATGTGGTTGATAGAAAGGCAATGTCAAGGTCTTACAAAGGGTGGAAATTGTAAATGGAAAGTGTTGACGATTCATATTTAGATTGAAAAACGAGGTCAGTGCAATAAAATTAATTCAGCTGTTGAAGCAGGTTATTGACCACCCAAATGGAGTTGGTTTTCTTAGTAAAGGAAAACCGGAAATGAGTTCTAGAAAACAATGAGTGGGTGTTTTGTTTGAACACTAGTATTTTAAAAAAAACTTTCTTATGCTCACTGATAATGAAAGTTACGTCAAGTTGATTATAAGAGAAATGGAGATTATTTTTTTAAAAATTTTTGTTAGAATCTTTTTATAAAAATCCTTGTTCTATATTCCTTGCCTATCATTCATGCATTTGCGTCATTGGGACAGGAAACAATTTGACAGCAAAAACATTTGGTGGAAAAAGAATGGATCATGTTTTAGCGGAAGTAGTATTTTTTCAAGGTGGCGAAATATGCTCTTTCAGCTTTACCCATTAAATTAAAATTTTAAATTTTTCTAATAAAAGAAAACCTCTTATTGTAGGTTTCATGTTTATTTACAAAAACCTCCACCTTTTTATATCAGTTTTTTCTCAACCAGAATCTTTAAACCCCCCCTATAATTTTTAATAGAAATATTAAATATTAAATAACAGAGAATAAAAATAGCGACATTATAATTGCACAGCTGAGCGTTGTTGATGTTATGCAGGGAAGCTCGACTTGTTCAATTAATTATTGCTTGCTAACGTAATCACTGAAATGAAACTATTAATTTAAAGGGTCGTTTTGGAATTGTTTAGTGCAGTAACACCTCGATCATTACTTGTTTTACAATAAAACAACGCCATGAATTGTCGTTAAGAAAAATTAACACCAACGCAGGAAATAATGAATGATCGCAGCGATTTTGATTGTTTCATGAAGAAATTACATTAATTAAACTTACGGTTTATTTTGTGTCACGGCATTTTGTCAGAAGTATTCGTGTGGTATACCCGCTTATCAAACCCGGTTTTCATTTTCAGCTGCAACTGTGCTGACGAGTACCGTTTACCTCCTGATTGGTTTTTCCCGTTCACTATTGCCACCTAATGGCATCTTTCAGCACCACTGCAAGGAAAATAAGTTCGTGGACATACGTCATATTTTCTACAAAACGTATGCGTTCTTAAACAACTTTATGACGTCATTTTGATATAAAAATCGACGTCTGCTCTGACAGCCATCTTTGCAATTTAATGTGGTGTCGTGGACATGATATACCGGTATATTTACAAGCTATAGTCGTTTAAATTGCGAAGATGTGTCTTGAAACTGTATGTGTACATATCATGTGCAATATTTGTGTTTTTTATTAGGAAATGTGGAATGGATGCATTTCCATGTCTATTTTAACACGTCATGCCCAAGAGCAGAATGTTTCATCTAATAAATTGGAGTTATGTGCTCAAACTTATTTTAGCTTTGTTAACTATTTTATTTGTTTGCGAGGTTCTTATATACTACATCGTTTTGCTTAAATGCTCTTGGCCGCAATTAAACGATGCTCTAGCAGATCCGAATGTGAAAATGTCGGAAAATTATAAACCGATTAAAACTATGGTATTATCTGATCCGCATCTGTTGGGTATGAGAAGAGGGCATTGGTTCGATAAATTAAGAAGGTAATTGCTGTTATTTTACTTGCTTTTCCTACTGATTAACGAATTTTTTATTTTTTTTTTTTTTTACAGAGAATGGCAAATGCACAGATCTTTCCAAACTGTAATGACAATTCATAATCCCGATGTGGTGGTCTTCCTAGGTACTTTTGTTTTTTTAAAACATCTTTAAAGAAGTAGGTACATTTTTCTTATTTAAATAGGCGATATTTTTGATGAGGGTCAATGGGCTGATGGATTGGAATTCCGTCATTATGTTCAACGATTTCATAACCTTTTTCAAGCTCCAGAAAAGACTCAAGTATTTGTCGTGGCTGGAAATCATGATATAGGTTTTCATTACGTGTAAGAATTTATTTGCCAGTGTTGGAATTTTTTAATTATGCAGATATTTTCCTGCCATGTAGTGTTGTAAAGAACCAGCATTTGAATAGCCGTTTCTCTGATGCGTTTGCAGCTCCATCTGTGAACACAGCTGTGCTTGATGGAAATGTTTTTATTATGATTAATAGTATGGCTATGGAAGGTGACAAGTGTTCCCTATGTGGTCCGGCCGAGAAGAAATTGAGGGAACTATCGAGACAATTACACTGTGATCACGTAAAAAAATTTTTTTTTAAGATCTTTTGAAAATTGTTGTAAGATCAAAATTTTATTTAGACGAAATCTCATAAATGTACGTCATTATCTGGAGTCCCAGCGAACTCTAAGCCAATTTTATTGCTGGTAACTAATTATAGCTATAACGATTATGACTTTGTTTGCGTCATATGTAGTTTTTATAAATTGGTATTTAGCACATGCCACTATTCAGAAAATCGGAAGAAGTTTGTACTGAAGTTGATTCCGTTCCTGCGGAATTAAAGACAATCCCGAACAGAGAAAAATGGGAATGTTTATCTCAAAATGCAACTGACAAGGCAACACAAAATTTCGCAAATTATAAAGCAAATTGGTTTATTAAATCATTTTGTCTTTTAACCAGTTGTTAACGTGGTTAAAACCGCGATTGGTATTGGATGGACACGTACATCACAGCTGTCAACTTTATCATCCGGGTGCAGTTCCCGAATGGACCGTAGCCTCGTTTAGTTGGCGAAATAAAAACAACCCATCATTTCTATTGGTAAATAAATACAGATAGATTTATCAATATATCAGTTTTAACCATTGTCAATTATAGGCAACCTTTACACCTAATAACTTTGCTATAAGTAAATGTTTTATGCCCCAAGAGTCTACTGTGATAACCCTTTACGTAATCAGTAGTCTTGGGCTAATTTTATGGATTGCTGTTACAAGGCGCCGAATTTGCAGAGCTACGACGTACACTAAAGTTAGTTGAGAGAGATGGTGGTTTTTCATTTTTGTATACAAAACTGTGGTTGTAAATGTGGAAATAAAGCTTTACATGTTATCAACTTCGATATATTTTTATTTAATAAATAAATAGAATTTTATACCCTTAAATTAATTTACATCTTTTAAAATTTTTGTATAAGAAAAGCAAATAAAAAGACGTATATAAAAACATTATGCTTGTCCATGTCCATAGGAATTTTTTCTTGTAGAAAACTTATTTTCCCTTTTAAAAAGGTCGTCGTTCCATCAGATCTAATATAGTCTGCTTTTGCGTGTATACAGCCGTTCGTTCTGAAATTGATTTAGTATATTAGGTTAGCTATGTTGTTTACTTTAAATTTCAAGTTCGAACCTCCACTAACACGCCTATACAAAACTTCTCCATCATAATTAATGCGTCACTACTGTGGCCAACGCTTTTAAAGGCCATGGTAGCATCACGGCCGGCGTTTTCAAAGAGCACGTCATTTCCGCCTGGATGCTAAGATAAAAATTCAAAGGTAAGTAAAGTTTTATATCGATTTGACGTGATATTACCATATTCATAAATTTTCCTAGGTCGTATACGTTGTCGTAAATAACTACCCAGCAATCGTCGTGCGTGTCATGTTGAGCTACTTCGAGCAGAGAGTATGTTTTTATACTGGTCGGTGTTTCGTTGCCATTTAATTCCCCTGACAGGTAATTTAAAGCATCTGCTGTTATTTGATATGTGTTCGATGCAAGAGTAAATGCCTATTTAAAAAAAAATTGATACATTTTAAATTGAGAAATGGGATCTTACTGATATTAAGGTGCTTGCTTAACGTTTCTCATGTAACATTTGAATAGGGGGTAAACTTTTCAGCTGACTCATTTTCTTACTCATGAAAAAATGACTGAAAAAATTAACGAGCTTGAGCTGGTCTTCCTTGAGATTTGCTGAAGCATGCTCTCATTTCCATCAATCTCAATTACATCCTTGAACTTATTAAAAAAAAATTCTGGGAAGTCTTTTATTGAGTCAGCGAAAAAGGTGCAAATAGAAAACTTTTACAATTTTGGAGATATACAAGTCACATAACTGTTAAAACTTAAGAAAATTTAATCTGGTAGTATTTAACCATACACTAGTGCCGTGTAGCTGGTACAATTTAGAAAATTGAACTTAAGATTTATACCTCCGCTTTAAATTTTCGGTGTAATTTAATATGAGTTGGTAAACAGATTCCTATCAGTTCAATTACTTTTATCAATTAATTCAGTAATTACTCAACTAATTTCCCTTAGCAACTACGAATGGTGGCTACACTGCAAATCAGTAAGCATTAATGACCGAAAGGTCAAGATGTTTGTAGTAGGGAAAAATAAAATATATGGTTACATACCTGACTTCTGAGAAAAGATTCCATGATGCTATGTCCGGATTCACCCACAACTGAACTTGAAGTCATGAAGACGGATGAATAAATAAAACGACTGAAAGATGAAACGAAATTTTAGAGATAAAGGGTGACCAAAACACAAAAGTCAAGGGAATTGGCATTTCATAAGCAAAAGTGTAAGCTAAATTTAAACTTCAATCAAATTCTTGCTATGAATGGGGATCGCAACTTTAGGAGGTTGAATGTACACTTTTATTTGGTTTTGGTTCAGTTTTAAGAAATCGTAAATGATTCTGAAATGCTAAGACTTTTTAGAATTAAATCATGTTTGATTTTAGTCTTGCGAAATTGTTATTCATGCTGTAAAAAAATCTAATAGTAGACGTCAGTTTCTTTGAATTGAAAATTTGTAAACACAGACATTGGACTTTTAAAGTATTTTTTAAAAAACAAAAAAAATTGATTGAATAATGTCTGATACAGTTGACAAGTTTTCATTATCAATACTAATCTAAAATTAATCTGCTATGTTGCCTACCTTGGCCCATTTAAATCTGAACTTCTAAACCAGAAGAGCATTACACTATATTTTTTTAATTGCAGCTTTTTTTATGTAAGGAATGCTACCGGAATCAAACTTATAAAAGTTGAATAATGACCTTCTCAGACCAATTAACTCCCACTTTCTTTTTCTTTCTCTTTTTTTTCTGTTTTTAAAAAAATTATAAAAAAAAATTCTAAATTCCTAAATTGTTCATGGCCAGAATTTTAATTTCACTTTGCTATATTACTATAGCAAAGAGAAAATGTAAAAAAGTAAAATAACGATTATTCCAAAACCAAATGAATGCAGTATTTGCATATTGAAATTTATTCCGGAGGAATTTTTTTTCAATTTTCCAATTTTAGTTTTAAAAATAATATCAATTTGAAATTATTAATGATTAAAAGTTTAAAATTTTGCTTACCTGCTGTATATGGATTAAAGCTGAGCGGTTCTCTTTTGATGATTGTTATAGTGTGAAGTGCAACTGATTGAAGTGATAACTAAAGTGATGCTGGAGTTCCTATATATATAATGAGCTCGGTGGTGAAGCTCTCTCGAAATCCATTCGTGCCCTTGCATCAGCCTAAAGAATTCTTCTACGATTGGTCTAATGTAGAGAGTCTTACCACTTTCGAAATATCCAATTGGTTGAAATTTCAAGGTCAGAACCGGACCCCTGGAATTTTATAATTTTACGCGCGAAAATTGCCGGATACGGTTTTAAATTTGGGTGTTAATGAGATTTTAAAGGCTTTCCATTGTAACTAAACCGGTATTAAATTTATTTACTATGAAGGCGTCAAGACTTAAGGTGTTAATTAGATTTGTCAGATTAATGTTTTTGTTTATCTAAATAAAATGTGAGAATATTTGTCATTGAGCTTTCTTTGAATCGAGAGGCCCTAATGTGATATTTAGATGTGCAACCTATTAAATGTTTGTAATTGGTCGAATCTGAAATGTGGAGATTTTTGTCCCAACGTAATTTTTGAAATTATCAGCGATTGATTCATCTCAAATTAATTTGAATAACAAAACTTTATTCTAAGAAAATACAAGAAAGTTATAAGTTGAAGAGTTTTTTTTTCTAATTCTTCTTAAAAACAAGAAAGACTTCATCCCCAGGTGTGGTTAAGTACAGATTATTACCGGTAGACTAATGGGGGAGTCACATGACCTTGAAATCTGTAAACAATATTTATCTCGTAAGCTTGAACCAGAACGCGCTAGAACTCGTGTCAACAAGGATGACTTATGTTAGTCATCCTTGGTGCCAATGAATGTGCTTTTTATTAATTGACGATTAAAAATGTTGATAAAATGATAATCACTTATCACTTGTTGATCGTCGAAACTACCGAGGTCTTGATAAATCCGGTAGATTGAGAATAGTTCAATGAAAAATAGTTGTGACGTCAACTGGCACGTAACCCTACTATTTCTCCTTCATTGAGAAGGGCAACGTTGTCTTTGATCTTCTTGTTCCTTCTTTACAATGATCACTGGTTTTAAATTAATTTTCGTGTTAAGGACAACTTGAATTTCAAGGTTTTTCCTTTCTCGCCCACATTATTTCCGCGTTTTCCGACCTTCATTTAACTATTCATACTTGTCCTCAATAGTTCAAGTTGGTTTACGTTGACAACTTTATTGGTGTTTTTATTAGCCAAATTTATTAAAAGAAGCAAGATAAAAAAAATTGTGTAATTTTTTAATACTTTCCATCTATAGCTTTCGTTCTAATTTAAAAAGTCCGTTTTTTTGTATGTCAGGATCGAAGTTTATTAAAAACTAATATGGCGCCTGCCGTTATGCTGGCTTGGGCGTAAATATACTTGAAAAAATGAATTTTCTGTGTCCTACGCATCATGTGTAAGCATTAATACAAATTTTAGCATGTAAACCTTTTTGAGTGTTTAAAATTTAACACCTAAAATTTATATTTAGCTTTAAATTAAAAAGTCTGCAATTAATGCAGATATTATTGCAAACAAAACGGTATATTACGTCAAATGAAGTGGCTCACGCTTTACGACCCTTCTATTTCGCTGTCCATCCGGATTTGTTCGGACAATTTCCAAAGGAAAGGGTAATAAAGCGTTCGTATAATACATACTGAATATTTTTTTTACTGTGAAAAATTTTCAGGAAACTAATGAAGACTCGCTTAAACTTCTACAAGAGTGTTTGGAGTCTCTACATCAGAATGACCCTGTTCGAGTCAATCAAATTTCTTTTTACTTGAGGAGTACTTCGTTGTCAACAGTCACACCTTCAGGCAGGTAGACGACCATAGAAAAACAATAAATCTTTTATAAATCATTAAAAACCTTGCTTTTTATTTTATTTTTTTTCCTATTCTTTCAAAAGGTTCCTTTCGTCGGATATCTCTCACATTAGAGAAACGTGATTTGCACGAATTAGTCAAAGAAATTTTAGAAAAAAGTAATTTGTCAACTGACTACATAAACAGCCTACCCAAAACCGAATCGCCTGAACGCCGAGTCCCAGATCGGCCAATTATTTGGAATCGTCCGTTTTACACAGATCCCGAAGAAGAATTAAATGCTGCTAGAAGGGCAGCGCCAGAAAGTTTAAGGTTTGTATCCTCCACCTTCCCCTATTAAAGAAAACGTATTCTTAAATTTTACTGTTTTAGTTTATGGTTGGGTAAAAATTATCCAGACGTCGCTGTACGGTTAGAAATAAATAGACCAATTCGAGAACACACACAAAAATTAAAAGCGGAGTTAATTGAACGTTTACAGTTAAATGACATTGTTTACAAATGTGGCTGGGGAAGCATGCACTTTCGAGGTGTTCTACAAAGTTTCAATTTGTTAGCTCAAAACTATCCTCAAGATATGATCATTTTAGCTGGTAAAAACGCAGTAAAATTTTATTTCAAAAGTTTAAAGTTTATCAATTTTAGGTCGGACTGTTGTGTTTGAGCGAATGACTGGAGTCGATTTGGATGGACACATTATTTTAAGTGTAGATGATGTTCGCCATAATTGGTTAGAGGTAAATAATAACACTTGTTTTTATTTTCTTAAAAACATTAACATTCCTTTCCTTGAAAAAAGTTTATTAAATCACTTCATCTACCTGATGCAACTAAATCAAGGATCCCTGCAGTGCAAAATGCTGTTTCTCAAGTTTTGAGAGATATAAGAGGTTCTAAGAAAAGCATGAAAAAAAAAAGAAATACAAAATCTAATACGTATATTCATCAATTATTTCAGTGGTTCACAGGAAATTTCATCCAGCTGTATCTGTAATAGCTTACGAAAACCACTTGCGTAAATTATGTGCGGCGTTATCAGATCATTGGGTCAAATTTGGATATCCAGAGTCATGGCCACAATCTTTGGATCAGTTTCAACTGGTTGTTGAATGGTATTGATACCGAGTAACGATAAAGCGATAACTTTCGTTTTTACTTTTACTGCTTTTTACTGCTTCTAGTGAGGCGGGTCCTCTCATGTTATCACCAACTGGGCAATTTATTGTTCCAGCTTCTTGTCCAGCTTTTATGCTAGTTAATTTTATAACAGCTCACATGGCGGAGGCTCAGTTAAGATTAAATCAATACGAAAGGTAGTTTCCAATAAAATAGGTGAAACTTTACTACAATCCTATTAAAATTTATATGCAGCCAAAAAGACATAGAAAAGGAACTCCACCAAAGGTGCCAACACGAGTTGGACTTGGCTGATTTATCTAAAGACGACAGCGTCACTCCGGATATGATGATATCTTTTTGCCAAAGGCTTTTAGATCATCAGGCTAAAATTAATAATTTTATGACTGGAAATTATATTTGCGTCACACATTATTATTCTGTGTTGCAAGGTGGTGAAATGTGCATTCCTTGGAATTGGAAGGAGTAGATCGAAATTATGTTATAAATTTATTAAATAGTGATTGTGCAACATACACATGTAGTAAAGCAATATAGAAAAACAACCGTAAGTTAAAAATTATGCAATGAAATACAGTATTAATATCGTAAAATACGTAAAAATGTTAGGAATATTAATGAAATAGTCTAATATTCTGTATCAGATGGATTGAAATCAAACGGGTTTTCTGCATCCGGATCCCACATTCGTATATTACGTAATGCATTGTTTAATACGTCACACCATAATATCCTGTCTTCCTTTGTATCAGCTGACAACAGGTGCCTAAAAAAACAAATAAATAAACGAGTCCGTGTGGGAAAGAAATTGTTATTACTTAATTGAAGTGTACGAGCCAAAACGTTGGCACACTAATGATTCCTCTTCACTCTCCATAGGCAAACGTACGGTTATTAGCATAAACGTGTTTGGGCGTGCGCAAATATCTCTCGACACTAATCCAACATTTGCAGTGACACAAGAACGCAAATCGATGCTTCCAATAGGTTCCTACAACAGGTAACTTTTAAATTATTTCAATTTTTGATATTTTTTTGTTATTACCCGTCTATTTTTTTCGTCGTCTGGATATTTCCAATACGACAACAACGTTCCTGACAAAACAAACCAGCGACGATGCCACGCTCCAAATCCACTAACATCTTCAAACATGGTCTGCGTAATAATGTTTTAAATTCCATTTACAAATTAACATTACAAACTTACTAAAAATCCTTTTTCTTCAATGTTGTAATCACTCATGCAATGAATGGTCATTAATAGATTACCATCCAGGGGTGAAATGTAAGGAACCTATTTTTAAATGACTTATTAATTCCTCTTTTTATACTCAAATTTTTAACACTTAAAACCTTTTCTAATATCCAAGTCTTCCTACTTAAACTCTTTAGGTTTATATTAACAAAGCCAATCAATGCGAAACTGGAGGTGCGTACAGCTGAAGGTCCTCCAGGACTTTGTATTGCAAATGTTTTCGAATCGGTTTTGGATTTTTTCAAAGGGGTCAAATTTAATTTGCTTTTATCCTAAAGATAAAAAATAAATTTAGATTACGAATTTAATATTACGCAGTTAAGTCTTGTACCTTCTTGGTAAGAGTTTTGGATCTATCACTAGTCACTTGATTACGCTTAGTCTGAAGACCGTAAACCTCAAACACGATATTGAAATGCGAATTTAAGTCTCTCAAGTTAATTAAATTCGGAAAGGTGAGCATTCCATTTGAAATGTGATCCATAGTTGATAACATTTGAGTAGCAATCACTTGGGCTCCATGCTTCACGAGGCAAAGGAAAAAGTGCACGAAATCACCTGTAAGAAAGGTTTTTGAACTGTCATTTCCTTCAAGAAAAAATTTAAGACCAAATCAAATTACCACTTCGGCCATTGTTCGATTGATTCAAATAATCCTTCTTTAAAGGTAGTGACACATTTTTCAAAGATAATGACCCAGTTGCAGCGTTCGTTTCCTCTCCTTTAAGAGCACTTTCAGTCTTGAGTCGTTGAATTTCATTCGTATAGGCTTGTCTCTTGTGGGCTGAATTTAAAATAGTTAATTAAACTTATACGGTCAAATGGAATAGGGAGTTTCAGAAACTTACTTGCAATTAAGAGAAGTCTCTCTCCTTCTACTTGTTCAGCAGAACCGTGGAACTCAGCAGATGAACGGCATAAATTTAATGCCTGGCTCGTTTGACTAATTACACTTTGTTCAGCATTTATTTTTTCTTGTAAGAACTAAAAATTAATTTATTAGTAATTATTGGATAAAATATTTTTTTCTATAAATTTAAAAATACCCGGATTTTATCTTTCAACGGAGTAACTTGTTCTTCCTTTTTTTGTACAACACGGTTGCGTGGTTCTTCTTGACGTACTATTTTACGTGCCGGTGGAGTGCGTACTTCTTGTTGTTGCCGTCTGTAGAAACTCACCGAATGTAATAACGCGCTCTCTTCCTCATCGGATGATTGAGAAAAATAATATCTGGGAGCTTTCGGTGGAGTAATGTTTGTATTCACTTTTAGCACACTAACTATCTTAGGCGGAGTTTTAGGCGGAGTTTTAACCGGAGTTTTAACATACTCATTTGCTAATTGCATGAACGAAGAGTTCCCTTCATTCCCACTACTTTCTCCTTCTATTGCTTCATCTAATAAATCGCTTACATTCCCATCTCCACTCTCACTATTCTCATCATCGCCATCAACTGAATCGTCGCTTTCTCGAGTAAATGTTTCTGATTGTGCAGGTGGTTTTGGCTGCTTGAACCCTTCATCCGGTTCATTTCTGTAGTCTTCTTCAATGCTATCCTCTTCAACGTTCTCTTCGTCAGCAGACCCTAAACTTCCCATCGGTTCTAAATCTGATGATGTGACACTGTTTGCATCATCACTCTTTCCGTTTCTCTGTATACTTGTGGATGAAGGTTTCCGTTCGATGTTGATATCCTAGAAATTTTTATGTAAGGAAAATAGAGTTAAGTAAAATAAGTTTATTTATACCTGTCCTTCCATCATTGCAGTTGCTTGTTCCCATCGCGACAGGAGTAAATGCATGTCATTGCGACGTTCGGATTTCATCTGAGTAACGATTTCTTTCGATTTCCATTCCTCTGTTCGATTCTGTAACTGACGATGAATTGTCTCAGTTGCTTTGCCGACAGAAGATGGAACTCTCACCACTATAAAGTAAATCAGATTTGAATTTTTATGGTCTTGTCATCTTTTTATAAATTTACATGTTTTTTGAGGGGTTTTTGACAATTTAGTTGGCGAAGTTACTTTCTGAGGCGTTGTAATTTGCGATGTAACAGTTTTCTTAAAGGAGAATCTTTTTGGAGACATCATTGTTCTAGCTTTAGCCGCTGCTTGAGCTTCTGCTTGATTAGCCTTTTCAAACAATGCCACTCTTGCCGATAAGGGCAAAACTGAAGGATCTGTTTTGTTCTTCATTGGAGACGGTTTCTTCTCTTCAGCTTCCAGACTAGCAGCAGTGCTTTTCAACTTAATATCAAATCTGTAAACACACGGTTTAATCCATTATTTCTTTTAAATTTTAAATTTAATACCTAGCAATATCTCTGACAGGTGAGAATGTGACTTTGTCCTGAGAAGTCGATTGGGTTTTTTGAGGCGTAGTTTGTTTCTTCTGTGGCGAGAAACTTGTTTTGTCAATTTTCTTAGATACCGTGTTATCGGATTTATTTGAAGTTGGCATTGGTGGTGGTGCCGGAGTGAGGAAACATTCATTTTTACGCGGGGTTTTATTGGTTGATTTCTTATCTTTATCGAATTCGTACTGAAGTTTTGATTTTGAAGGGGAATGCACAAATCCCTGGGATTTCTGAAATAATTTATTTATATTTTGAGTTTATAATCCTAAAAATTATTTTCTTTCAGGTAACACTGACTGGTGAATTAAAGAAAATAATGAACCTACCAAAGTAGATACAATTCCGTCATCCCAAAATGTTTTCGCAGCTTTGACAGTAGCGGACGAAGCGGATATGGTATTTTGTGGGTAAGCATGCGCAGATTTGGATTGCCCATTTGGGTTTCTTTTAAGCGATCCCGAATTTTTATCAATTCCTACCTGATTAGTTTGAGAAGTCTCGAATTTTTTTAAAGCTTGAGTGAAGGATGGTGCGGAAGAAGGCTGGTTATTTCCAGGTTGAGAAAGGGTGTCAGAAGTTTTTCGCACATCGTTAGGAAAAGAAATTTGACTCGATTCATCTTCAAGAGATTTATATTTATCCGCTAAACTGGCCAAACGGTTTGGTTTTTTTAATGGTGTCGCGGTCGGTAAGTTTGCTTCATCTTGCGCAATTGATGACAGATCAGGGTATAATCGCTGGGGTTTGGGTGGTGGTGATTCCAATACTTCATCTAAAAATTATTTTTAAAATTATTTAAAAGGTTGTAACCCGTTTAATACATTATTACCTTCTCCAGAATGCAACTTGGCAAGTTTTTTAAGCCTTCCTTTAAGACTTGGAACATTATCGTTGTTTTCTTTACTATCTCCAGCAACATCCTTAATCGACTTAAAACTAACTTTTTTCTTAACAGGTGATTTGGATTCGGAGAGTTTTTTGGCTAATAATTTAAAAAAGAGAATTTTTATAACCGAAACTCTATTAATAAATAAGATGAGTCATAATCTTTTAAACCTTGAACTTCTTCAACGGGTGGATTGTCTTCCCTTAAAGGGCTCGGCCGTTTTCTTAAACTATTTGAAACGGTTATTTGCTTTTGTGTCGTCTGAACACCGGATCGATTTATTTTTCTATTTAAACTTTCTTGTCTAGCTCTTGTTCTCTGTAGGAGTTTCTACAAAAAAATTAATTAATGCACCGGATTTAAAAGATCGTTATAACGGAAATCATTTATATGCCGAGATAGCGTTAATAAATGCCTTTTTAATGTAAATAATAATTACTTACTTCAGTAAAGGAATCGTCCATTTTCTAATTAACTCCTCCAAATTAAATATAAATCTTGGGTTAATCAACGCAAACTACGGAGGAGTTTAATTACAGTCTACCATTCAAACCTCGGATTTTAAATTCTGCGCTTAGTGCAGTGCATCGCGCAGGGAGTATCGTTATTGGTTTATATTATTTCGGGAAGGAATTTTCTGATTGGAGGGTTTCATTTCAAGGTCTGGTCGCAAGTGACGTATGCTATAAATATGCAACGTGCAGCAATGGCCGCGCACATTTTATACGAAGGGAATGAAATGCAATCATAGTATTTAAAATTGCCTTTAATATTTGTCTTTGAATCTGATTTGGAATAGAAATTGAGATTAAGAATCTTAATTTCAAGGTAATGGGTAGCTCTTTCTTGTTTTTTTTTTCCTTAAGTGAAATGATGGTCACACGTGGTTGATGTCTTCAGCAGCTCCTGCCAAAATTTTTCTATGACTTGCCAGCAAAGATTTGGGCGTGTTTTATCATTTACTCTATAAAACATGGGCGTGGGATCTTAAATTCAAATTAAAAAAAGTACTGGAAAATTTTGTAAAACAGTTAAAATTTTTTTAAAAAATAACAATCTCAGTAATTTTCGTTTCTTTTTCATGAATTTTTTTAAATTTAAACGACCAAGGTGAATTCGAACCGATAATTAACCAACAGAGATAACCATGTGGCGCTTGATTGGTTGTGAATTCTATGGATCGATACGCCACCAAGCGATGCCAATCAATTGCTGGCCTAACGATAAGCTAAAATCCTATAAATAGAGGTTAACGTTTCCTCAGAGATCCCACCGTTGCCTTCGTGAAAAATATGTAATAAAATACCGCTTGTTAATATTTCAACCTGTCAATAAAAATCAACCCGAATTTTCATTTCAAATTACTAAATTATCATTTTTTAAATTTCAAATTTAATTCTAAAAATAAAATTAATTTCATTAATTTCTCTATTTTCAGGTTCACTGTGTAATAAGAAATGAAAAAGACGGCACGTGGCGCCACTCGTGCCACAGGTGCCGCAAACATACGAGACACCAGTCAGTAGAAGGCGCGATGCACGCGCTTCATCCACAAAGCACTCGATAGCTAAACACGATCAGTGCAAGGCTGGTAAATTGACCAGCAACAACACACCCGTGCATGGAAAGCAAAGCAAGCAGAATTAACTGCGACCTCAACCCCGACATTTACTAAACATAGACATCACACCAGGTAATGTACTTCAAACCATATTTAACATTTATCCATTTTTTTAATAATCACTTGGGAGGTATTTACGGAAACTAAACCAACCTTACACGAGTTATTAACTCGAGTTCATCTGATCGTCATGACAGTGATCTCTTGATGCAAAGAGAATGTTGTTCCCCAAGATCGATTTTTACCTCTCTACACATCACTTCTACCGTGAAACATTGCAGTAAAGCTCTAATGTTAAAGGCGGAGTTTTTACCAGTAAAAATTGAAAAATATAGGTTATCCGTTTCTCCACTGTTCACTCTCCGCATGACAGAAAACTCCATCGTCTATTTGTGTCTTTTTATATGTTGGGTGAAGAGATCGTAAAAGCATCTCGAGAGCGTCACTGAACTAGAAATGAATTTTAGGTCATTCTACGCATGACCTGGGTCAATTCTCCGTCAAATAGGACCCGACCTTCTATTGAGTTGATGGCAAATGTCTGCGACATTTCACGACTTTATCATTTTGAGCACGAGAAAAGGAAGTGATCGTATCTTAAAAAGGCAATTTCGCAACCTTTTCATTTGACATATAATGGATTCAATACATTTTTTTAATAACGTGCAAAGTGATGAAGTAATTTATATGATGTACAGAAAATGTTTAATCCTGAACTCTATATTATCACAGCAAAATAATGTACTGACACTAGTGAGTTTACGCAATCTTTTTACGTCATAAGTTTTAATTACGAATTTAGAATATAACATTTTGCTGCTTGCATTGTAGGTATTTATAAATTATAATTAGATGATCTTAGTGCTGTAGACTCTTAACAGGCAAATTGAACTATAAACATGTGAACCCTGATTTTTCATCACTTTTGGTGAATAGAGGTAAAAATATGCATTCAAATCAATTTATTTTAGCATAGCTAAGCACGAGTAGATTTATCCATGAACAGCTAAACTATTTGCACAAATAATTTCAAAACCGACCCAAGCGGAGAAAAGAAAACTCGTTTTTTAATTGGTTATCTTATCTGTAAAATGAAGAATTGGTTTAATAACAATGTTTCTGTTTATGGTTCTAACATCGACTAACACTAAAAAATTGATGTTGGAAAAAACTATCAATTAAACAGTTGCTCGCTTGTACAAAGACACGGTTATAAAATTGTACAATTCTAATTAATCTCACTCAATAGTACAAAGATTGAGAGACCATTTCGATCAATATATTTGTTTGGCTTAAATGAAAGTGAGATCAATCGTTGTTGAAAGAAATAAAGAACTCGGAAAGAGAAAAAAAAAGCTTTTAACCTTGTTGTTTAATCTTGAGTAATAAATGAGTCCTACAGGAAAGGAAGAATAGTTCAGTCTATGCTCTTTTACTGAAAATGGGGAAAATAAATGACTTTTAGAAAAAATATTTTTTTAATCTCAAAGTACTTTACAGCTAATTACTGTAATTATAATTGACGAGAAAAGTTTCATTTTTAAATTTTTAAGGGTTAGACAGATGTGCGAGACACAACTATTGTCGAATGGTTGGGAACATGTGGCGGTGAAAAAGTGCGAGACAAATCAACACCCACCCATCCACCCACGTCTCCCTAGGGGTGACGGACACAATCGATTATTTTATCGCGAGTTTTCAGTCGCCTAGCAACCTTATACTCCCCAGAGTTCGACGGATGAAAGGGTTAAGAATCGGATATTTGTTTTCCCATTTCTGACTTGTGTGCCTTCTGGGTGTGAAAGTGTCAATTGGCAACGTGCTTCATTTATCACTGTGATGATGACTTTTCTCTCTTTTCTAATCAAACTTTTATGAGAGAATTGTTGAGTAATTTATGAAGCTGATGATAGAGGTGTTACACAAACATTTACATGAGGTAATTTCTCTCGTCTTTCTTGATAACAAATTGTATTAAAAAGATCACTAGTGTTTTGCTTAGCACGACCGTTTCTTTTTAACCCAACACCTTTGAATAAGTTAAAAAGATAAAATATGCAGAAGGATGTTGGATGTGCAAACATGTTTACTTTCCTTTCCTACGAATGAAACACAAAAGAACTCGAGAAATTTAATTTTTTTTTTTTATAATGAAAGTGAAACGTACAAAAATTGTTTAATTTCAACTTTTAATCCGTTAAACTACACATCAATCTAAATCTAAAGAGGCTCAGATTGATCCGATTTGACGTGTGTGTGAAAACAAAATATTGTAAAAATGTCTGTAGTTTAAAACGCTTGAGCGGATTTCTGCTTTCATCCTGGCCTTTCTGTGAAATTTTCAATTTTTTTTGTCACCTAGTGAACGAGAAAGAAAAAAAAAGTTTCCTTGTTGATCCTTTAAGGACGGATCCCATTACTATCACAATGTCTTAGGCCATTGTGGATGGTGGTGAGAAGCGAGTTTTACTTGAGACAGAACAATTTGTTCGTTAAGTTTACACGCAACAAATCTATTGAATTTATATTTTTATATTGAAAAAGTGTTTAAACATTTTACTGAGTAAATGTCAGTCTCAACAAATCAATGAACACCTGAGGCCTATTTGATTGAAATACAAATCTCGGCAAATTTATTTAGTAGGTTTCTATTTTCTGAAATTTAATTAATTGGACGAAAATTTTTATTTATTTTACACAAAACCATGTCATGACTAAACCTTCAGGCAGCTCGTAAATTGAGCGCTATTTTAAAAACACAAAGCAAACCCAAATGACGCATTCAAACGAAAATGACTGCCCTCTGTTAATAATTAAAAGCAAAGATAGGAAAAACCTGAAAAGACTTTTATCTCTTATACAAAAAATGTAGTGAAGACGTCTCAATTTTTTTCTATCCTTTTATTTATGGCGTCATCATAAGTAGAGACTGATGTTGTATCCTGTGCTTAGACGGGTCAATTTTATTCCTTATGAGTATAGGATAGATGGCCGGTAGCGGAAACTCGGAAATCGATCGATGGAGGGTAGAAAGCTTCCAAGACACGATGTTGTTGCTTTGCACGAGCCGCCAGGCATCCCCCCACACGTATCAAACCATTTTTTTACGCCTCCGCAAACTATCGATAGAACTCATCCTGTCAATTTATCCGAGAAAATAAAAAATAAAAGTTTTATTAATGAAATAATTTTTGTTTTATTTTCAGTACATGTCCTCAAATTCTATTATTCTACTAGCCAATGCTACTGTCAAAAGTATGACGACTGGGTCGCAAAACTTGGCCGATTATGGCGAATCGGTTCAGTGGAATAAAGTAGCCAAACTACTGCTACTTTCAAGCTTATCTGCAGTTGGCACGGTCGGTAACATCTTTGCAATTTCCGCCGTTATGTTGGAGAACCAGTTGAAGAAAAGAGGTAAGAAGAGGGATCGCATCCCAATTGTGTTGTAGATAAGAAACCCATAATTAAGTTGTCGACACTGAGTAATTAACGGTGCAAAAAGGAAATGATAAGGTGAGGGCTTTAACGATTAAAGCTTAGTTTTATAAGAGTCTTGTTGGTTACATGTTGGAAAATTGGAGTAAAAGAATCTTATCAATTCGAAGCACGCGCACGTTTTGCTCATACGCTCTCTTGAAATAGTGTTCAGGTCAACTCATCGTGCAGTATAAGCTGAAATTGACAGTGAAGGTTAGTGTAGGAGACGAAAGGGGTTGTGGGTATAGCTTTAACATTTCTGCTTCCCACATGGGAATGACGAAAAATTTTATATTTCTAATTGAAGTTACATTTAAAAATTTAACTGGTAATCTGCTGAACACACATTACACTTTAAAAATGCGGTTTATTTGAAGATCGTTTGTAATATGTGAAAAATGTAGGCAGCATGTACTCGACTCAGCTTGAATACAAGTTTTGTAACTTGAAACTGACAAAAAAAGAGCTGTTGTCGTATGTAGTTTTCTTTTTATTTTGAAATTGTCTCCTAAAAATTGTAATTTAAGGAGACTTTAAATGTATGTGAGTGTTACAGAAGAGAAATGAAGAATAGATTTGCGTTGATTTGAGTTTTTCTGAATTTTAAAGTTACAATTTGAAGGTGGTCATCTTTCTGAATAGTGATGTTATTAAATTTGGTAAATTGACAAAATTTTAATTGCCAATTATAAACTTCCAGTGATAGTTTTTTTAATGTTCAATAAGCAACCAAGCTCGATCTTTCTGCCTAGTTTTTCATATTAAATAATTACAGCGTATGTGCAATGTGTTTGCCATATATCTCCAACAGAAATTGTATTTAATATCATTGCAGTACATTTTTTTCGTGTGGGAGTTTCCATTAGCTACTTTGGGAAAACATAGCGTATGTTTGTTGTTAAGAGGAAGAACATTTTGTACAGAATAGAAAAAATAACCGATATTGTATAAATAACAAGCGGTTGAATATGGAAAATTCCATGCACTCAAATTTTGTTAGGAAAATCGATTTGTGAACAAGATTGAATAAATTCATTAAGTTGACATAATAATATTTTAGGCAACGTCTTCATTGTCAACTTGGCTATAGCGGACTTTGTCGTATCAGCCTTTGCCATTCCAGCATCTAGCATCAGTATCCTTGCGGGAATTCAAAATAACATGGCAATTTGCCGATTTCAATGGTTATCAGCTGTTCTTTGCTGCCATGTGTCCGTCCTGAGTCTCGCCTTCATCGCGTGTGAAAATTATTTTCGAGTTTGTCGTCCGGTAACACACGAACGAATCTTTTCTAAAAATCACATCATTGCTATGGTGGCGTTCATATGGATAGTTTCGACCGTGTGCATTTCCCTTCAATTTGCACTCGATTTAGGCCCGGATTATTGCCGAATGAAATTTAAAGGTTACATACCTTATCATGCCACTGTTGGTAGTTTATTTTTGGCTTTACCCACACTCGTGGCCTTCTTCTGCTACATAAAAGCCATCTTTGAAGTACGAGACACAAGCAAAATGGAGAGCAATGCCCTTCCATCGTCGCCTCAACAACAAGAGATGGCGAAACCAGCAACTTATCTTATTAATTTCGAGAAGGACTATTCTTTATTAAAAACTAATCTTCTAGTGTTCACCATTTTTTTACTTTTTTGGCTTCCTCTAAGTGTGGCTATAGCTTTGGGTGCAGGAGGACGAGTAATCAGTCGCCTTTTGTACGACAATTTATCATGGTTGGCACTGACCAACAGCTGTGTCAATTCCATCATTTACGGTTTGTCGAACAAGCCATTTCGCTCGGCTTATAACAATCTTTTCCACTATTGCTGTTGTAAAACGTCCGTTTCTTTTAATTCTCGACGACCGCGATGCGATCCATCTACGCGGCCACATTCTGATGTTCGTGTTCATGTATTTTCCGGTTATGGAAACATGGCTGTTCCCCCGTCTATAAAACTTGATTCGAGTAAATCGAGTTCGGGAAAAACTAGTCGAATGTCTAATACTAAGAGTAAATCGACTAAATCAAAAGATATTTATGAGCTGTAAAATTTCATATGTTGTACCAGATAAAAGTTTGTAGAAAAACTCAGGGTTGAGATCAAATGTGCTGGTTTCTTGAAACGTTCTGTTTGTGGTATAAAGAAAGAAAATTGAATTTGGACAAAAGATCCTATTCAAGTCTGCGGAAAAAGTCGTACAGAATCAAAATGAGTTCGTTTTTTAAAAGAAAAAAAAAAAATCGAAAGGCCTAAAAGCTTTGCTAACTTAATCTTTGGGTTTTTCCTTTAATTGAATTTTGTGTCAAGAGGCCAGTCTAGCTTTCATATGCTTTTACAACAACCGTTAAACGTTTAATGTGGCATTAATTTCTACGCTTTTATGCACTTCCCTGACAGGGCAGAATGACTAAGGACAGTTTTCTAATTAAACACATTCGTTTCAAGTATGTTGTAGGAAATTCACTCAATATTTCGTTTAAGCTTAATTACTGTATTTGTATTGTCATGTTAAATTTTTTATGTTTTAATATTATAAAATGATTCCTTCGATTTATTTTTTCCTACCATTAGAATGAAACGAAAATGTTAGTGAGAAATTTTCATAAAACTAATGCATGATTCCAGTGATATACTGTATATTCAATTAAATTTCAAAACTACGTTTAGATAAATGGAAAAATGTTATCAAACCTTTTGTATACAATCTTCAGTTTTTTAACTGTACTATTTTTGGATGATGTATATATAATATATATATTTGTTTCCGTGATACACCGAGTTTTCTCTCCTTGTTGTTGATATATGTATATTTTGTATTGTCAAATGTATTTTTCTTGTTATATACAACACATGTTAAAGTCAACCCCTTCAATTAACGAATCGTGCAATTTTTTTAACTTTCGTTTTTTCTAAATATTAAACAAATCGTTGATTTAAGCAGAATAGAATCTGCTTTAGGCGACAGCCCGTCCTTCAAATATTTCTCTTTAACCGCCTCCTCTGAGATTGGAATTGGAAGTGAATTTATCATTTTCCGTTCTCCTTTTTGCTTCCAGTGTGCCTCCTTCAAAAAAAAAAGTGATAATTGTCTATGTTTTGTAATTTGTTTCGTACTGTAGTTTTAAAGTTTAAAGGGCGGTTTTAATGTTTTTGTAAGAAGACGTATACTTAAAAAAAAAAAAAAAAAAACCACCACTTTTAAATTTTTTGACACATTTGTGAATCTTTTTTTTTTGAAAACTGGATGCACTAATTTGTACTAAAATGATGGAATTTCGTAATGAGAATTTGATATGTGAATATCAATTTAAACTCAACTGAGATGGGTTTTTGTCTCGTTAATCTCAGTTTTCAACTGGATGAACATTAAAAGTATCAGTAACATGTATTTACATCAATTCTAAATTATTGAAAAAAAATGTGTATTACACTTATAATTATATTATATAACCACTAATATTCTTCAAAACAACCTAAATCATTAACAAAATGTCATGTTAGTAATTTAGAACCAGTCGGAAAGGAAATTTTATATAAACGTACTTAGAAGTATATAGTGTTAACTATTTATATCTGTTGTGTTGTAAATAAATTCAAAATTGCTATCCTTGTTACAGTAAAAAAAAAAAAGATTTTTAATGATTAAATAATGGAATAAAACTGTTTGTTTACTTGTGCTTGCGGCTTGTTTACAAAGCTTTACGTAATTTACAGCGTAAAAATATGATATAACAACGTAATTAAATCACTTGACTTAATTGGTAGTTATTGATATAAAAGATTATTTTGCAAAATTAGCTTGAGAAGGCTTGCGTTGAAAGGTTGAGATTCTCAAAGGTTAAATTTCCCTGTTGGCTGAATTCATATCCACCCGCGTACAACTCGACCCAAATAAATCCTGTCCAACATCCAATTACAAGTAAAACCATCAAGCAACCAGTCAATATTGATAGATGTTGTTCTCGACTCCATTTTTGACGTGCTAGTAATAAAAAAAAAAGATGGAACATTAATATTTGTTTATACACTGTTATACCTGTTATACGTACCGTTAATTACCGAAACGTTTTCTTTTTGTTGTAGGCAAGCGGCCGACTGGTCTTGCATTGACGGCATATTTATTTCTTTTGAGTCTACCTCATGATTTAGAGTCCAATTCTTTCTATTCCTTTAAGAAAACAGATTTTTCAGTAAATTTACTCTGGTTTTTCTGGATCGAATTTTTGCCCCATTTATCGATTCCACTTTATCTTAATTTCGAGATAAGAGTTAATTTATAAAAATTACTCGTTAGTTTTAAGTCTCCATTTACCTTCGTTTCAAATGATTGCGAAATATTAATACATCAAAATTGCAGGTAATAACATTTTTTCCTTACGCCAGCTGGTTTCACACTTGAAATACAATTTTTCAAGGTCGTTTTAGCCATTACTGAAGTGCAGTGCTGGTTATTATCGCATTAAACATTTGTCAAACGTTAGAACCCCTTGAGGATTTTTTTTTTCTCCCTCTCTCTGTTCGCGACAACTTTTCACCGAACTAAAGAAATGTAATAAATGAACTCACATGTTTACGGGCGGCTTGAACGAGTAGAGACTATTTTTCAACTCATTGCGCAATTGTATTTTTATTTTTTTTATAGAGGATGGTCTAACTCTGTAATTGAATTCTTGGTGTTTTGTAACATTTTTTTTATGGCATTTTCAGTTAGTTTTATGGCATATTCTAAATGTTTTGATGGCACAGCACTTCAGACGGCCATTTTCATTTTTCACTCAAAAAGAGATTTCGAGCAAATCCTTTGATTTTAAATTCAGACTTTTTTGCGGTTGAAAAACTCGTTGCGTTTATTTATCTATTTATTTTTCGTGCAGAAATATTGATAACATTTTTTTCTACATTGAGAAAAACCAACCAAAAAAACATTTTACGTTGATAGAGCGTTACTTGTTATTCTCGTTTGCATTTTGAAAAGGATGTTTTAAAAGCAAAGTGTAGCATTTTATTATCGTTATGGTTGATACATCATAGATTTTTAGTTTATATTTAACACAAACAATTTTTTTATTCAGTAATAGCAACTGCTTCAATGAATTCTTTGTTGGTTCAAAATGTAATATTTTTCTCAACGACTAAACTTGCTATTCACAATGAACGATTAAAATTTACATACAGTTTCGGTTTTCATTGTTCAATAACGGTAAAAATTTAAAGCTAGAATTTCCTTATGAAAATTCTTTTTTGCATTGCACCTTTGGGGAATGTCTGATCAAGAAATCCTTTCATAAACTTGCTGGCATTCCATTTGACACCATTGATTCACAAGAAGCTGACATTCCCCCTATTCGTTTTCCGAACATGCTTCCTTCACCTCTTTTGGTATAAAAAAAGGATTTTCGGCATGGAAAAGAAGCGAGATAAGAAAAGGAGGGGGAAAAAAATAATAAATCTTAGAAAATGAATTCTGAAATTGGTAACTTAATCTCAAATCACCGAAAAATTTAACTCAAAAAAAAAAAAAATTCTAATTGCAAACGAAAGAATTTGAAATTCTCATCAAACTATGCGAGAGATTATGACCGTTCTATATTTAAATTTATTTCATTACTCCTAATGAAGAATTCTTTCCTCTTTTAAATATCATCAAGAACGATTTTAATAAACTCACTACCCAAACTATAAATAACAGCATCCGACAATATGGTGCCACCAGTTTAAAAAGTTCAATTATCGACCATCGTCTATTTCTAATGCACAATACACGGAATTAACCCATTCGACAAGCAAAACGCCCACACTAATGCATTTCAAAAATCCAACCAATAATTTACTTATTTCCTTTTCTATAAACAATTTCCCCCCCACGTAACGAGATAAAATAACTCTTAGAAATTAACAACCTCCAGATAATAAAATTGATCACGCGGGCATGATGCCAAAAATTACACAACATTCCAAAGGTTTTATGAATGTTTTTTAAACATATGAACGCATAAATTTAAACTTGGAGTCATCCACAACCCCCCAAAAAAATCAGTTCATAACCCCACCCTATTTTGTAGAACAGTTGTCGTTAGGAAGGGCAGTAAACATAGTAAAGTGCGGGATAAATATCAGCTGAGAGACAGAAAGGGTGAAACCAGGGGAGTGCAATTTCCAAGTGCATTAAAGGTGGCGTCCACGTTTATAGGTGGGGTGGAAAGGATGAAACGTAAGATAGGAGGCTGGCAAATGACGAAGATGATGTCGACAAGGACATATCTTTTTATTTTCCTACTTATCATCGTTCTTGTAGATAATGTCAATTCAACTACTCACAGAGAAGAATCAAACTATTCTCTACCGGGCCAATGGGTGAGATTATCGGTTCTTATACAAAATTGATTTTCGTTTTTTTATTTCTCTTTTTTTTCTCCTCTGCGGTGAAATACATTTGCATTTAAAATTTTTTCCTTTTCAGATTAGGAAACAAGACAGCACCCTTCCGCGCTGCAAATCTCCCTATTCCGTTTGTGCTATTGTGGAAGACCCAATTTGGTACAAACCACGCGCCAAACGATTATGTCGATGCAGAGATTCCAACTCCCTTTGCCCTTTGAATTTTACTTCTGGTCCTAACGGGCAAACGATTTCATTCAATGGAAGAGCACAGTTTAAAGTAAAAATTAATCTTTACTATCTTTAATTTTATTTTTTTTATTTATTTTGTTTTTCCTATTAAAGTTTTGTTCTGACGTAACCAAACTGCCCACTTGCATTGGACACCAAATTGCTCTTGTCAAGCAGGAAATAAGGGACAATACGACAAAAGATCTTTCATTAGAAGCAAACTGTTACTGTCCTTATTATTTTTATCATTATGAATATCTCATTTCCAGAACGTCACTTCCAAGTTCCACTACTCAAGAAATTGAACATTACAGATGTAAAAAGGTAGGTTTTTTTTTTTTTTTTTGTTTTATTTTAAAAAAAAAAAATGATGCATGGAATAATTCAATGTGAAACTAAAGTAATCTGTGGAAGCGAAGAATTTTTTTTATCTCCTAATGGCATTAAACTCTGCGTATATAAATATTGAATCAATATTGATTCCCATTTAATAAAGAACGAGTTAGGCAGTTGAATTTAAAGTGAATTCAATTTTGGTATGTGCTGAAAATTACTGACATTCCTATTACAAGACAAAATGTTTTTTTTTTCCTACAATTTTCATTTCTAAAAATGTTTGAAGATCATGTAAAATGAATGCTGAATTAATTAATTCCGTGCCAAGCAACATTTCAAGCACAAAGATTGCACGCAAGATAATGGGCACGCTTTAAACATGAAAATTTAATTATCTACAAAAACTTTAATAAGGAATATCATTTCAGCTCCGCCACTGCAAAACTGGAGAATTCTGCGGTCATATTACTGAAGACACTTTTCAACCTTATTACATTTGCAGTTGCCCGCGTGGTAATATGTGTCTTATTAAAGACAAAAAAAAGTCCAGTGTCAAAGAACTTCTTTACGACGGTCTTGCATATAAAGGAATATGTACATCAAGCAAATAATGTTTTTTGTTTTTCAATTGTAACATAATTGTGTTTTGGAATAGCGGTTCTGCCAATAAATTATTTGTCCGTAGTTTTTTTTTCTGTAATTTCCAACTGGATTTTAATAATATAATACAACTGACTGAAGTAATCATAGGGTAAGTTAACAAGTGTAAACGTTACAAGTTGCAACATTATATTTATATGAGGAATTTCTTGCAGGTGGAAATAAAATTGCAGTTCTTGAGCAAATCCATTCGAAGGGAGTTCATTACAGGTATGAGACTATTTAAGATGCCATAAAAATTTATGACATTCCCTAAAACGTCGTTATTGCACTAAGGAGTAGTAAACACGTACACGGGCAAATATTTAGTTACTTAATTAGCACAAAGATTGTATTAGTGCTGATTTGATATCTTATCGTGTACAGGTTGATAAGAAGAGTCTATTATGAAATTCATTCCTTATGGCGTATAATGTGTCTCTTTAAAAATTGTGTTTTCAATATACTAAATTGGACTTTGCCCCTAAAAATATTTAATCTTATCATGGTGCAATGGCAGGCGTTACAAAGCAGGTTGCAGGGATTAATCGAATATTTGCGTTTGGAGCAAGAAATGTATCACTGCAACCAACTTTAGCGTCAATCAAAGAGTATAAAAGTGTTTTGTACGCAAAAGATGGATGCATAGCATCTATTATTTTAAACAGACCAAAAAGGAAAAATGCGTTGGATTATAATGTAAGTAGTGCAATGTAGTTTCGGACTTTCACCTTTAGTGAAATTTGCTTTTAGGCGTATGAGGAAATTTTTCAAGTTTTACTAGACGCGGAAAATGACCCAAATATTTCATTTGTTACAATGACTGGTAAATTTTAAAATAGAACTGGTTAAATTATTTTAATTGGGAACGTTTAGGTACTGGAGATTATTATTGCAGTGGTAATGATTTGGCTAATTTTGTTAATAACTCAACTGGAAATTTTGAAGCTGATTTGACGAAAGCCCTTGAGCTCATAAAGTAATACACAACATAATTGTGTTACACTAGTGTTTTAAACGCATTTTATTATAATTAGAAAATATGTGGCAGCTTATATAGACTTCAGTAAACCGTTGATTGCAATTGTTAATGGACCAGCAATTGGTATAGCTGTAACTACACTTGCCTTGTTTGATCTTGTATTTGCATCTGACAAAGTAATTTTAAAATATTTGATTTTATTATTACATCATTTTTCTTATAAAAAGTTTATGTTGTATTACAGGCAACTTTTGTTGCACCTTTTTCAGCACTAGGTATAGCACCTGAAGGTTGCTCAAGTTACACTTTTCTCATTTTAATGGGTCCAGCAAAAGTATTATCACATATATTTTATAATTAAGTTTTCTCATACACTTACTCTTTAGGCAAATGAAATATTAATGGCAGGTAAAAAAATAAATGCAAAGGAAGCATATGAAAGAGGATTGGTTACTGAAGTAATACCTGATAGCAGTTTTAAACAAGTAGTAGCGGGTCGCTTGAAACATTTGAGTGAATTACCGGCAAAAGTATTCAAAACAAACTCTAATGATTATTATATATTAAGCAATCATTTTACAGTCTTTACGGTGTGGAAAGCAAACTTTCCGGAACATCCAAAAAGAATTGCTACATGAAGTCAATGCTGCGGAAATCGAAAATTTATACGAACGGTTTCAGTCTCGAGATAGTATAGATGCTGTTATGAATTTTTTAAGTAAAAGCAGTAAACTGTAACTGTAAGAATATTTCACTAAGGATTAAAAGTTTTTGGAATTAGTACAGTGAAATTCTTATATAACAACTTCTGTCAGTACGACCATCTGGATATTTGTGTAGGATGTCTATTATTCACAGAATAAATATCTTGAAAGGAGATAAAGCATCCCTATTCTTTTTCATATGGTGGTTTTTAGATGATTTTTTTGCTGTTTACTTCTTTTTGTTTTTTTTTTCTTTTATGTTTGTTTAATTTTTTAATGATTTTCTGATTCTGGTGCGTTTGTTTGCATGTATTTTTGCATGTATTTGTACATTAACTCCCAAATCTTTCAGCTTAAACAGTTCAATGACCAGGAATTACAATAATATTTAAATTCATATTCATTGTAGGTGTTATTAATAAAAATAAAAGGGACCATCTGTTTTGCCCGAAGCTTGCGCGTAGCTATCGCCCACTTCATTAAACAGTTTTAAGTTATACAACCACATTTTGCTTCCAGAAAAGTAAATAATACAGACATTTAGCAGAAGTTGTCTACAACGCTGCCGTAAATTCCCTTTGTGTATTTATCAAATATTATTATTATGGAAGAATCACAGGTGATAAAATTTCTGCTGCTTTATCAATTTAAATAACTACTTATTATTTCTTTTGAACAGGAAACTCCCTCCCTCCATAAACATATTATGTACACAGAACGTGATAAGGTTGCAACCATTACCCTAAGCCGACCAAGTAAGAAGAACGCGCTGCTTATTCAGGTATGACATAAGATTATGGCAATTACATGCTTGCATCTTTTCGTTTTGTCAAAACTTGCTTTGTAGGATTACGAAGATATTACCAGCGCTTTAAAAAGAGCTGAAGACAATGCAAAGATATCTTTTGTTGTAATAACCGGTAAGTACTTTAATTGACAACAAAAGAATAGTTACAAATCCAAATTTAATACTGCAGGATCTGGGAGTTATTTCAGCAGTGGCAATGATTTGAATAATTTTACAAGCGCAGACTCAACCGATTTGAATGCAACTAGTAGAAAAATGGCAGATTTCTTAAGGTAAAGATTTAAAAATTTAAAAAAAAAAAGTTAATCGCCACTTTTTCTCTTGAATTAGAACCTTTGTGGGATCGTTTATTGACTTTCCTAAACCTTTAATTGCTGCTGTTAATGGACCGGCAGTAGGGATAACTGTTACTTTATTGGGTCTTTGCGATCTTGTCTTCGCATCAGATAAGGTGTATAAAAACATTGCGAGTTTATTAAACTTAACTAATTTTTGTTTTTGGCTATATATCTAGGCTACATTTCATACACCATTCAGCGCTTTGGGTCTATCTCCTGAAGGTTGTTCAAGTTACATCTTCCCCATTATAATGGGTCCTGCTAAAGTATTTAACACGATTACATTTTAATTAATTAAAACTTATTTTTATAAATTACTGTTAAGGCAAATGAAATGCTAATGCTTGGTCGGAAACTAAATGCGAGAGAAGCGTATGAACGGGGATTGGTGACAGATGTTTTTCCTGATCACAGCTTCCAGCAAGAGGTTGACGCGAGAGTTGAGAAAATGAGCGAGTTTCCTTCTAAGGTAAAATTTAATTTATAAAAACCAATTCAGTTAATAATTTTAACATCTGTTTTAGTCCTTGTGGTATTGTAAACAGTTGTTTCGAAGTGCTAATAAGGAAATGTTGCATAAAATAAATACGCAAGAATGTGATAGCTTATGTGACCGGTGGCAATCAGAGGATTGTTTAAATGCTATCGCCAAGTTTTTCAACAAATTGTGAAAAGTTGTTATAATACTAATTGTAAGGGTAGCAAGGCAGAATCAACATAAATTTGATCAACACACCTTTAGCGTAGAATTAAACCGGAGGTAAATAAATGTTAAGACGATAGAGATAAATTTCACGAGAATAAAAGTTTTATGGGCTTTGCCAATATAACACTGCGTTTATAATTTACAATTGATTCATTAATTATCAAACTAACTCAAATGAAAAATTCCACAGTGCTTATGACGTCATGGTAGGAAGCTCTAAACAAAGAAATAATGACGTCATATACTTAGCCGCCATTTTTGACACGATGGAGTGCGCTAACATCGTAAATATTTTTAGGAAGGCAGGAGGACGTTCAAATTGAGCCTACTAAATTCCACCCTGTGTACTGGCAATGAAGTAAGTACCCATACGGAATGTTAGGTTCTAGTTAAGACAATCAGACCTGCAATAATTTTATTTTTATTTGTCGTTTTCTATTACTAGTGTTTTTCCCATGTTTTAACTTATGTATGCCCTTCAAAATTCATATCCTAAGAAAATGCAGAAACTTCTATTTGAAAAGTTTACATTGCGTAACAAATTAAGCTTCAGAAAAGTTAATATTTTTTACCACCGCTTATTTAATACAACAGCTATACATTCATACACGACATAACGAAAACACTATCTATAAATATAAATTTATATAACGACTGTAAATGGTACTGGCCTTCATAAATTTGTCATTTCTCACACAATATTACAAATCCTTCATTATTTTTCGGGCTTCAGCATGAGCCTGTAACAGATAAGAAACAGTCAAATGTTGTTAGCACAGCCGGTCAAATGTTATGTTCATTACTAACCTCTTTTTCCCTCGGTGTTTTTTCAGGAAGGTCTAAAACTTTGTTAAAATTTTCTATGGCTTCTTTCTTTCGATTTAGTTTCAAAAGACATTTCCCAATCATAAGGTAACCAGTAATGTGGTTCTTGTAAGCTTCTGTAGAAAAAAATTTGGATCTTTAAATTGCAATCTTAACTCATTAATTTTGTAATTACTTGATCCCACTTCCATTTGCTTTTGAAAATAACCTAATGCCTATAAGGATTTTAAAAAAAGGTCAAACATTAATTAGCAGTAGCTAATTATTAAAGACTTACTTCTTCAAACGTAGCTTCTAAAGGAGTTGAGAAAATAGTTTTAGTAATTTTTTTAATAGCCCAAGATATATCGGCTACACTGTAGTGCCTTCTCATTAAAAGTAATTAAGTATAAAATTTAAAATAATTGTAATGAAATTAGAAATTACCAACTGCCAAGTAAATAATATGGATGTGGATCATTTGGTTGGAGTTCAGCTGCCCTCTGGAAAAACTTTATTAAGCTTTTATTCAAGGATTTACATTACTCAATATTTACCAACATATGCTTCTTAACGTTCATTGTTTGCTCAACTCTGGCTTTCACACTAACGTTTTTGTAATAACTGTCTATTACTGCAGCCATCATCTAAACTCAGGGAAACAAATTGTAAATATATTATAATTAATTTTAAAATCACACTTACTTTATGCACTTCCGGGTTTTTTTCATTGATCTTGAGAGCTTTTTCAGTTAAATGCAAAGCTTCAGCAAAATATTTCTTGGATTCAGATGTGGGATGGTAATAGGCAATATCATGCATGGCTTGCGCCAACCGCCATAAAACTTCTTCATCCTCACTGTTCTAAAAGTGAAAAGAAGTGTAATTATCCTTAGGATCTGTTCAAATTAGATTTCACCTTATAAGGTAGCAATAGATTGTAAGCTTTTTGGAAATCCTGGTTTTCTAAATATGTGTCGGCTTCCTCAATCAATGATTTGTTCATTTCTGTTTGTGAAAATTGAAATTGCTATGCGGTTTTTGCTACTACATTAACGTACCTGTATGATGGATAGAGTTTTGTTCCCAAAGAAAGCTAGAATCAATCGATTTGTGGTAATATTAGAATGCGCACAAGTTGCGAAGAATACTGTACTCTTTTATTAGAATAATGGGTGTTTTGTTTTTATTATATATCTGCAGATGTTAGTTTCTGGCGTAAGCAATTGCCCGGTATCAATCAATCATTATGCATTCATTGTAAGCAATACAATACATGAAGATTGAAATTAAAGATAAAATTGGATGGTAGTTTTTGTTGGGTGTCTGGTACACTTGATGAAAATAAAGAAATACCAAATTCGTACGGGATAATCATCTCGGTTAGGTCATGGGTACTTCTGGTAGGTTATTTTTAAAACAAAGTGTTATTTATCGTTTTCAAAAAAAAAATTGTTTTTTTAATCTCAGGTTTTTCAGTTCAAGTACTTGCTCAATGTTTCTATAAAGGTTCACTCTTACAGCTTTGATACTTATTTTTTATCTTGAATCTAGTACTCATTTGAATTCATTGACAAAAGGTTTATGTTTTAGTACGAAGAGTGTATAAAAACATGTTGTTTATATATATTCTTGTTAGTAGTACTGTAGCAAGATTGATGTTGTAAGACGTACGTCAAGTTTTCCAAACAATAATTTAGATTGTAAAGGAACTGACGTCAAACTATTGAACTATCTGATTTGAAATTATGCGGAAGGCAATCTTATTGCAGTGTATCTGCTGATGTATCAAATGAAAGTGAAGAGGTTTCAGCTCTTCAACTTAGAACATTAAAATTGCAAAGCAAATTTTTTAATGCGTGTACTTTGTTTTTTGTAAGCAGAAACAATAGGTTTTGAATGTTAGACTTCTCATATGCCAACTTCATGTAATCTTTGCCCAATTGCACTGGGCTGCTGAACTATGTCTTTTACACAACAGATTTATGTTTCTTATTAAATAACATTTCATTTGTAGGAAAACAATGTCAAATTGAACTCATGCCAATATAGCACATTTTCATTTTGCCAAATCAGTTTTTTGTTTAGTAAGGTTGTATATTGAATATTTTTCTGTACTTGTACAAATTAATAATATTAGAATTCCAATTATTGCAATTTATTTCTATTCTTATGGTGCGAATACAGACAAAACTTTCAAGTAATGCATATTTATAATCATTGTTAAAGATTCTTTAACGCCTTCTTTGCTTCTGCATGCGCCTAATTAGAAAATGGCTATTAAATTACTAGCTCTTCAGCTAATTGCCAATCTTAACTTACGTCCTCATCAATATCTGTTTTAATTTTATATTCAAAAACTTGGTTTAGATAAAATTTAGCTTTTGACTTGTCCCCTAATTGAGCATAAGTCTTTCCTATCATAGTTATGTTATGAACATATTGTTTATAATTATCTAAAATAAATAAGCGATATGTAGCTCGGAAAATTTAGCATCTGTATAGATACACTTACTTGCGGTTGCAAGTTTTAAAACTTGTTCAAAACATTTCAACGCCTGAAAGGGAAACAGTGAAAGAATATAATGGATTTTAATTATAGATTTGTTTTTACATCCTCAAACGATCCTTCCATTGGGCAGGAAAAAATTGTTTCCGCTAATTTTTTGGCTGCGCGTGGTGCACTGGCGAAGCTAAACTGGCTGCAATGTTTTTATGCGTAATTAGTTGTAATTACTTTTAAATAACTTAATTACCAAAATCCCAAAATGTAATGAGAATGAGGATCGGCAGGGTTTAATTCTATCGCTCTCTAAGTTTGAAAATGTAATTATAGTAAAGTTAGTGCTCTTTTATTTTATAATATGTTGCTCTACCGTGATATGTTTCATAACGTTTTCCGATTGTCGTAGTCGTATTCTAAAATTTATATTCTTGAAGTGAAAATCAATCAGAATTGCTAAGGTCTGAACAGAAAATTGTAATCGTAAAGTTACACTTATAGAATTTACTTTAAAAATATTTACTTGATGAGCGTAAGCATTCTTATCATTGATTTTCAGCGCTTTTTCGGCTAAATGATACGCTTCAGCTACAAATTTTTTCATTTCATCAGTCATTTTTTCCTTGAATGCTAACTCGTACATTGAACGAGCTAATCTCCACAATATTTGATCATCATTGCTGTTCTAAATTTTTTTTGAAATAAATTATTTTTTAAAATTTTACTGGGACTATACTTACTTTATACGGCGACAACAATTCATAGGTACTTTTATAATCCCAAATGGCTAAATATTTGTCTGCTTCTGCAATTACAGCAGACGGTGAAACAGACATTTTTGTGGTATTTGCAACTTAACTGCAAATGAAATGAATATATCTGGCTAAGCCTTTCACTTACAATGCAATGGACTGTCCAGTATTCAACGTTTATTTATTAACATACACCATTCTTATCAGATGCGGGGGAGTAAGGTAGAAAACCCCGCCTCCTCATACATACACAATAGTACAATAGGATACAGTACACCCTTCCACATTCTCCTGCGTTGGGGTAGATAACTGCAAACCGATCAAATAATAAACTTCCTATAAATTTGCCATAAATATGATCACGCATGACACATTTTAATTAATTAAAATGTGTCATGCGTAAACATATTAATATGGATATTCATATTCGTAATTGAAAATTTATAACTTTAAACGTCAAAAGTTTTGATTTATTCTCTAGTAGAGATTACAAATCTAACATTTTTTTTGTTTACCATTTTTAATGATAAAAGTAATTCTTGCACATAGTTTACCACCTGTTGCAGCACCTAGATTAACATGAAAAAAATTACGCAACTTAAATATTTTAAACATTTTGTTTAAAATATTCTGACTTTGTTATAAAAATGTACTGAAAGAAAAAGCTGTTTTTAAATTCAAATTTTTTTTAGCAGATTTGTGACTTGAACAGAATTTAATCATGACATGAGAAGAAACAAATAAGTGCTTATCAATTTATTTTCTATTTATTTTCTATTTATTTACACCACAAAAAGAGATGTGTAGTACTGTAATTCCCATGATTACAAATGGCCTAAAAAAAATTCTATGATATAAAACACGCATTTTAAAAGCACTGACTAGTGACTAGGTAAGTTATATCCAAATCCAATAATTTTAAACATTCACTTTCAATGACTTCAGTAGTTGAGTAGCTTCTTGGTGAGCCTGAAATGTAAGTAGAAGTATAAACAAAAATAGTTTTAATAAGTCTAGTCTCATACTTTTTTGTCGTCTTCAGTTGTCATAGGAATAGCAACAGTTTCCCGAAGAAATTCGATTGCTTTTTCTTCCTGATTTAACTTCAAATAACACTTGGCTATCATCAATAAATTCATACTGTAAAATTTTTCTTCGACTGAAACGACGAAATTCGATCAATTACAATGTATTCTTTTAAAAGAGGTAAATACTTACTACTTTCAGCTTTTAAAAAAGCATCTAACGCCTATAAATGATTAAACGAAATTAAAGTTTGTATTCTCCACTTTATCTTTTAGGTTACCTCTTGATAAGATGAGGTAGGAGGAGTTGCAAATACAACCGAAGCAATTTGCCGTTGATACCATGGTAAATCAGCTACTGAATAACACCACACTCCCAATATGTAAAATGATGTTGGATCTAATGGATTTAATTCTGTAGCTTTCTAAGGTTAAATAATAATATAATTTAATTACACGATAAAAGATTATTTTCTTACAGTGATGTGAAGTTTAATGTCTTCGGATTTTTGAATGCGAACTTTGGTTCCTTCATATTCACTCACTATGTCAAGCAAAATTGCCATCCACTAAATTAAAAAATTGCCGCAATATTATATAATTGGTTTAAAAGTGAAAATTAGTAACCTTGTGAGTTGCGAAATTATTTTCATTGATTTCAAGTGCTCGTTTAATATATTCATACGCCTGAATATTTTTTTTCTTTTTTTCGTCACTTGATTTTTCTAGTTTCGCCATTTCAAACAGACAACGGGCCAGACGCCATAGAATTTCGTCGTTGTTGTCATCCTGTGCGCAAAAATGATATGAGAAAGGTATTAAAATTTATATCTTAATTTACCTTTAATGGTAATAATAAATCGTATGCTTTTTTATATTCTGTGTCATTATATAACAAATCTGAATCTTGAAGTAGAGTTGCCATGTCTATTTTTTTCTTGGTATCAGCTGAAAGTATTTTACGCAGTTTTAGTGACACTCCAGCAAGCTGAGGAATAGATCACTTACGGCCTAACAGAAATTTCGGTACAGCGAATACGACAGGAATGAGTGTATATGTGAAACCTACGTTGTTGATCCTTCCACAAATAGGTGACCTCAACCTTTTTAGCTTTGCCTGCAATGCAGCAAAAATAAAATGTTATAATAATAACTTTAAAAAAATGCATAAATCATTATCTGGCTTCTTAAAATTATGAATACAGAGGCAAAATAATATATTGTTTATAATACTAACAAAATTTTGAGTTGTCACTGTTTTTAAAACGCCTTTCAATCGGAATGCAGAATTTTTGGAAAATCGACTGACAGAGAGCCCGATGCCTGCCATGATTTTGTACACAAAAAGGCGTGGCTTATCGTAAATTATTATGTAATAATTTATGCTTTTATGGCTGTGAAACTGAGATTTTCTGACGTAACTAAAAGCAGCACATTTTTTTAATTAAGCGTTTGTTCAAAAGATGGCACTACATTTAACTAATAATATCGAAAAATAAATTTTAAACCTTTTTAAATCAAGTATTTGATAAATAATCTATCACTAAAATATGCATTAAAAATTACAATTCATTTCCCTGCAATATTTTTTAAAGTCACGTGGAAGTGGCTGTATGTCGTCACGATATTTATCGTCGCCATACTAATAACCCTAACCCGCAACCGAAAATATTTTGAAGTGTTTTGCTGAGCTAATTGTTATTATGTCAACTAGTAGTACGTTACAAGTAAGTTGAAACAAATCATAACTTCAATCCTTTAATTATATTTAACTGTTTTACGTAAAACTAAACCAATCTTTAAACGAAAGCCCAACCCCATTTACACAACTCAGATCCTGATCTTATGACATAATAATCATCATCCTTTAAAAGTACATTCGGCTAATTGATTTGTTTGTTTTGGTAGAAAGCTATAGATCTTGTAACAAAAGCAACCGAAGAAGACAAAAATAAAAACTATGCCGAAGCATTACGATTATATGAACATGGAGTCGAATATTTTCTTCACTCTATAAAATGTAGTAAACAGATTTCCCGGTTTATATACTTTTATATTCATACAAAAATTTGTTACAATTTCAGATGAAGCTCAAAGCGACCGAGCAAAGGAAAGCATACGTGCAAAATGTGTTCAATATTTGGATAGAGCGGAAAAATTAAAGGAACACATTAAAAAAGGAGTCCCCAAAAAACCTGTAAAAGCTGGGGAAAGTAGTTCCAAGTAAGTAAAATTTATCAAACAATTTGCGATATGAAAATAACCCAATTTTCATGTAGAAAAACTAATAATGGAAACAGTGACAGTGACAGCGACTCAGATGACCCCGAGAGGAAAAAACTGCAGTCACGCTTGGAAGGTTAAAATGTCTCAACTTATTTATGTTCAATTACTTTATTTACTTAATGAAATTCTTTTTACAGGAGCTATTTTGATTGAAAAACCTAACGTGAAATGGTCAGACGTTGCTGGTTTAGAAGGGGCCAAAGAAGCGTTGAAAGAAGCTGTCATTCTTCCCATTAAATTTCCACACTTATTCACAGGGAAACGAACTCCATGGAAAGGAATTTTGTTATACGGCGTAAGATTTACATTGATTAAATAATAAATTCGTAACATAATAATATCCAAATTACAGCCACCAGGTACTGGCAAATCATACTTAGCAAAAGCAGTTGCTACAGAGGCCAATAACTCGAAATTCTTCTCAGTTTCGTCCTCTGACTTAGTATCAAAATGGCTGGGAGAAAGTGAAAAGTAAAATTATTTGTTAAAAAAAATAAAAGATATAGATAAACTAATTCAAATTTCCACAGATTAGTGAAAAATCTCTTCCAGCTGGCCCGGGAAAACAAACCAAGTATTATTTTTATCGACGAAATTGATTCCTTGTGTAGTTCAAGGTCGGACAGTGAATCCGAATCAGCGCGCAGAATTAAGACAGAATTTCTAGTGCAAATGCAGGGTGTCGGTAATGACACTGAAGGAATTTTAGTTTTGGGAGCTACAAATATTCCATGGGTTTTAGATGCTGCGATTAGGCGAAGGTAATAAATATGAGAGGCAATTTTGTTAAATTCACTAATTGGTAACTCATTTTAAGGTTTGAAAAGAGGATTTATATTCCCCTACCTGAAGAACACGCCCGCACATTTATGTTTAAATTACATTTAGGAAATACCCCACGCAATATGTCAGAAGAAGATTTCAAAGAATTAGGCAGAAAGACCGAGGGGTATATCTTAATTCAGAATTAAAACTTTTGCTGTACTGATTTTTACTTTTAATTTTGCGGAATTAGATATTCTGGTGCTGATATTAGCATCGTAGTAAGAGATGCACTTATGCAACCCGTAAGAAAAGTTCAAACGGCTACTCATTTTCGAAAGGTTCAGGGTGTGTCGCGAACCGATCCCAATGTAATAATTGATGATTTGTTAACTCCATGTTCGCCTGGTTGTCCTGGAGCTATTGAAATGTCGTGGATTGATGTACCGAGTGACAAATTACTCGAACCCGTTGTGACTTTCGTAATATTACCTTATAAAGTTTGTGATTTGTTGTTAATAGGAAGTTTAATATTTCAGAGTGATATGCTTCGGTCATTAGCAACATCAAAACCAACTGTAAATGAAGAGGATCTTAAGAAACTTAAAGCTTTCACACAAGATTTTGGTCAAGAAGGATAATACAAAAAATTATCTTAATAATTATGATTATTCAATTCAATTCAAGTTGTTGATTTACAAACTTAAGCATGTCCTTAAATTAATGAAAACTAAGGAGTTTCTATTGTAATTTTACTGTTTTTTTTTTTACAATAATGTTCTTTGTGATCAGAAATAACGTGTCAGAGGTAACTTAATTTGTCACAACCTAAATCAGTGTTTTGATTCTACGAATTTATGAGGCGTATATCGATTCAAGATTAAGGGATGCAAAACAAAAATTTCCACGAATTATTTTAATTCCAAACTGTTGAGATTTAATTTTATTTTCATTGATCGTCTAATTTATAGCACAATAAAGAATGTAAACTGCAAGGTATTCGTGCAAGGAAAAAAATTAATGTTGAGTCCATTTAATTGTCTTCAAATCGATTCCTTCTTGAACCATTTCCCACAGAGGGCTTAAAGAGAAACACATTTGCATTATTCAAATGCAGTATTAACCAAAGTATTAACCTACCTCATTTCACGAAGTCGCTTAACATGATAGATGCACTTCTGAGTCGTGTAGTCCACTTCCGCTTCGGTTGTAAATCGACCAATACCAAATCTACAAATTGACGTTACTTCGGTTTATAAAATGTAAATTAACCACGTACCTAATTGATGAATGCGCAATATCCTCGTCAGCGCCAATAGCTCTCAACACATACGAAGGTTCTAACGAAGCTGAAGTACAGGCACTGAGAAGTAAATTTTTTTATCCCATTAGGTGAAACTGTTAATATTATTATATTTTTTACCTTCCAGACGACAACGCAACATCTTTCAACGCCATTAACAAGCTTTCACCCTCGACATACGCAAAAGATAAATTTACACATCCCGGGTATGTCTGATCTGTATCACCATTTCTAATAACATGAGGAAGTTCAGCCATAATATTTCCCAGCAAACGTTTGGACAATTTTTCCATTCTTGCATGATCGTACTGAAATTTCAAGGTAATGTTCATATTAACATTACAACCAATGGGTTAGTATTTATTACCGCCATTTCGCTTTTCGCAAGTTCGCATGCGGCACCCAAACCGACGACTAATGGTGTTGGAACGGTTCCACTTCGCATTCCTCGTTCTTGTCCTCCACCATTCTGAATTGGCTGTACACGGACGCGAGGTCGTTTACGTACATACAGTGCACCAACACCTACAATTTACATTTTTTGGAATTTTTATTTTCAGTTTTAAGCTGCTTACTGCACCTTTCGGGCCGTAAATTTTATGCCCACTAATTGACATCAGATCGATATTCATCTCATTAACGTTCAGAGGTATTTTGCCTACTGCTTGGGCCGCATCAGTGTGAAAAAATACCTTTTTGGATCGGCTTAAGTTTAAGAGATTTAAATTTTTTTTTTTCGGGAAAAGTAATTAAAAAGTTACCAATTTCAGCTAAAGGTTGCACTACTCCAATTTCGTTATTCACGGCCATAATTGAAACCAAAGAAGTGTCAGGTCGAATTGCTTCTGCTAAAGCCTAAAAATAATATTTATTAGTTTATATAATAAGAAATGTTTCTTCTTTAGCTTAATACATTAATATCAATGAGCCCGTTCTGCTGGACAGGTAAATATGTAACATCGAAGCCTTCCACTTGGAGATGTCTGCAGGAATCTAATACACATTTGTGTTCCTATTAAAAAAAAAGCCCATTTAAATGCCTAAATTATATTTTGTAGTATAAAGTCTACCGTTTGAGTCGTTATGACATGTTTTTTGCTACTCGAATAAAATCGAGCAACTCCTTTAACAGCTATGTTATTTGATTCAGTAGCTCCACTCGTAAAGATAATTTCTTTTGCTTCTGCAGCAATAAGATTAGCAACTTGCTGTAAATTTTAAAGTAAGTCAGTTTTTGTTGTAGGCTTTTTTGTATAGTTATATAAACTTCACCTCTCTTGCCTTCTCCATCGCTTTCTCACTTTCCCATCCATAGGCATGAGATCTTGAGTGAGGATTTCCGTAGTAGCTTGTTAGGAATGGCAACATAGCATCCAAAACTCTTGGATCCTAATTTTTGGATTAATTATTAATTATTATTATAATAGGGAATTCATATTTTCTGAAAATAAATGTATACCATTGGAGTTGTTGCTTGGGCATCCAAATATAGCGGGCGGCCTTCATAGTCCTGTTCTGCCAAAATTTTGGTCAATCTTTGTGGGGCAACTGAACAAAATTTTTTAAATTTTTTTTGTGATATGACGTGCAATTTTTTTATAAAGCGTGTGCGCATCGCAATTTATACCGGTTTCTGGAACAACTGGCGCTGCTTTAGAAGTTTGTTGACGAACAGCAGTTTTAAGGGGTTTAGAAATGACAAGTAGACCCCGTAAAACACGCGATGACAATTTTGACGGCAGCATCTTAAATGGACTGCAAACTAAGAACAAGTAAATACCACCATTAATGCCGGTGGCGACGCAAACCGAAAAACGAAACTTTAAATCAATTTTTTTAAAAATTATTACAGTATTTGAGAAATTAAAATGTAAACTTTATTTTTATTTTAAATGGCAGAGACAAAATGTATACGAAAAAAAACTTTTCACAATCATGTACCATCCACGTTTTACATCCATGTCCATCTTTTACCTCTACCCACCTCTACCAAAACATGGAGTCACGCTGCAAGTTGAAAACGCAAACGCTGGTAAAGTTATGTTAACTCATTACAAAGCTGTTTTACAGTATAATTTTGACTAAAAGCTTATATTATAATTGCCGAAGCCTTACCGGTAGTGCAACCCATTCTTCTTCGTAGTTGCAACCGATAATTAAAGGTGGACAGCGATCTAAAAGTCCATGGCAGGACGCATATTACAAACAACTTACCGATATGTGATCACAAATATACTATACATCCAACTAGAACCCGTATTAATAATATGCCACAACACAGTATTTAAACGATGGAAGTTTGGTTTTCCAAAATTAACACCCCAACAGGTACAAAAATAACCCTTTACACAATTTTTTTATAATGCAAATTCTATTTCAAGGTGAACACAATTCTCAAAGCTCACGAAAGTACGGTCGAAATTGAGAATCCAGTAGGTGCTATCAAATCATTCGACACGAATCAACTACCGTCCAACAACCCAATAGAAGACCGAAGATCAGAAGGTCAATGCGTCCTCACCACGGGACGCTTATTCGGCGTTTTTGATGGCCATGCAGGCAGTGCATGCGCTGACGTAGTCTCGCAACGACTATTCAGCTATTTAGCCGCTTCGTATCTACCTCGCGATTTGCTTCGTGATTATGTCAAAGCCTTAGCTCATGGTAAAAATGCAGAGTTAATCAAAATGTACAATAAAGAATTGGATCCAACAAATGAGCTATATCATAAACACTTCAAGCAATACGTAAACGAATTACTAGAAAATGAAAATTCTGACTTCGATATGGCGAAAACGATGGAACGGGCATTTCTAAAACTCGATAACGATATATCAAGAGAAGCACAAATGACGGATCAAATAAATTTACGGTCAGATTTGATATCGGTTGCTACATCCGGAGCTGTTGGTTGTGTCGCTCATATCGATGGCCCGCATTTGCATGTAGCAAACGTCGGGGATTGTCGCGCCGTACTGGGCGTTCTAGACGAAAACAACGAATGGGTAGCCAGCTGTTTAAGCCGAGAGCATAATTCCGAGAACGAAGAAGAAGTAAAACGAATTTTAAGTGAACATCCACCTTCGGAAGCTAACACTGTATTTCAACACGAGAGACTATTAGGTCAACTAGCTCCATTACGGGCATTTGGCGACTGTCGGTTTAAATGGGACTTAGCACTACAAAAAGAGCATTTTGTCCCCATCTTGGGACATCAATGTCTGCCTTCGAATTATCATACACCGCCTTATTTAACAGCACGACCTGATGTGATTTATCACCGGCTAGTGCCAAGAGATCGGTTTTTAGTCCTCGCTACTGACGGTCTTTGGGATCAACTTTCGCCGAGTAAAGTTGTACATTTGGTTGGTGAATATATGAGCGGGAGACAAACGCTTGATTTATTACACTTGCCTAATAAAAATATGAAAATGAAGGAAATTAAAGAATTGCTCGAACAAAGAAGAGAAGGACTAAAAAATAAACCAGTTGATTTAAATGCGGCCACTCATTTAATACGTAATGCACTCGGGGGAACGGAGTACGGAGTTGAGCACAGTATATTGTCGCAAATGTTATGTATTTCCGACGATGTTGTAAGGTTGATCCGGGATGATATTACTATTACAGTCGTGTTTTTTGAGAGTGAATATTTGAGACATTGTCCTGTTTGAGTTAAGTGCAGTTAGAGAGTTTTATTCTTTATTATAAAGAGAAATTAACGGTGTGTTTTAAAATTATAAAAGTTGGAATTTGAGAACAGGAGAAAGAGATATATTTTTGTTGTTTATATTATTGAATGTTTAGTCGGCTCAATTTTTGTTTAGATTAATTTATTTTTGACGTGTTGACATTTTTGTTTGAGTTTATAGTAAGTATATAAAGAAAATTGTTGTTATTAATGAACAAGATTTTTATTTCAAAATTAATTACAGTTTTATTTTGTTTTCTACAACAAGAAAACGAAGTGGACAACAACTCGTTTGTAAGTATCCTTTAAATATAAAGCTCGTTATTTGGCTTTACACATGATTTCAAAAAAATTACACGATATTTGGGTGAAAGTACAAAAATAATTTCTAAAAAACGTGTTTTGCAAATTATTTCAAAGATTTTCTCACTTATTTTTGATTTTCCGCTCAGAGTAAAGGCGATTTGTGTTTGAGGTGTGAAAATAATTTGCACAAAATTAAAGAGTTATGTAAAAAGTGTTTTGTGAGTTAAGAAATGTGTTTATAAAAAATATATACATTGTTTCGTGATTTGTGAGTTTGTGCAATTTCATGTCTCAAAGACATCTCCAATCTGCCCCCTCCCCCTAGTTTTTACAAAAGTTTGAATATTTCAAATAAATTAAAAATATAAATTACACAGTATTATCATCAACAAAGCCAGGCACGGGTGGTGAATAAGTTCTGTTTGTTATCTAAAAAAATAGATAAATCTAAATTTTATAATTGCTTTTTTAATTTATTATTATTAATAATTGTTTTTTTTTTCTTACAGTTTGTTTTTGGTAGGTACTTTGAAGAGAAACTGGCTGGCTCTGTCTGCGACTCGAATTCCAACTTTTATTCGCAGGTAGAATCGTATGACGTTTACCACCTTTATTGGATTTCCAAGCTACTTCATCAAATCCATAAAGAAGTTGATCAGATCTACGACGAATCCTAACTAGACTTTCAATGGTTCCATCCAGAGTGTTTTCATGATGAAAATTTTTGTAAGTAGGATTCAAATAAGGCGTAAGTTTCTATTTATATATGATAAATTAATATAAATTTTCATTTTCCCATCTAATTTTCTGACCTTATTAAACGGTAGAATTTTTTCTTTGCTTTTCTTCAACTTTTTATATACCGCAATCCCAAGAAGAATTAGGAAAAATAGTAAAACCGCAAAAACTACGCCTAATATAACTGCAGTTGTTGTTGATGAATCCTCCGCGTCTATAAATAACTGAAGTAAGTAAAAGGTTTTGTAACTAAATTGACTTGAAACTACCTAATGTTTCTATCTCAACACCGACTTTTTGGTTGGGATTGATTTCTAATTCATTATTATCCTTGTCTCTTAAAATTAGTTCCTTATTCTTAATTTTTTCTTGCAGCTGTTTATGTACCTCTTCGGCACTAATGTTGTTTTTCGAACTAACTGCAACTTGAACGACCACTTGGATGCTTCCTGTAATAGGTAAATCGTTAATTAAGAAAAGGAAGTTGAGATAAGATAAAATTAAGCAATGATAATGACACAAAAACAAAGAATGAAAACAAAAATTCTGGTGCGAAGCTACCTTCGTCAGTAGGGTAAAGATCCCTCACTTTGTGAGTGAAATTCTTGGTGGTTGTATCATTCTCCAAATCGCAATCATCACATTCTAAGCGATATAAACAGGTGCAGTGTGAATTAACCGAAATTCTTTATTAAGTGTTAAAAATTTTTTTTGTATAATTTTGAAAGTTAAGAATTTCATTCAGAAGCCGGAAAAAAACGTGACTTAATCTGATTAGTATGACTTATTATTGTGTATTACCTGGAGCAATCATCACTTTCTGTATTGACTCCTTTGAAATGTTTAATTGGTTTGCAATTTCGGTTTTAAATTTCTCTTCAGTTTCTTGTTTATATTTTCCAACTGTGAGGTTGTAGTCAGCTGAAATTTCGAACTTGTAGCGTACCAAAGAACGCTTGTTTTGTTTGTCTAATAAGATAACATTTAATTATTAAATGTGTTTAGGGATATCTAGAATTCTTATTACTTAAATTAGACAACTTTTCCTTCATTTCTGGAGCCAACGTCTCCATTTGTGGTGGTATGGTAGTTGGAATGATAGTTTCTATCATGAACGCCCTGTAATTAATAAATTTATCTTGTAATATTAATGTCTGTAATTTCAGACATGTAATCTTACGATGAGTATCCGAGAGAATTACAAGAGCAATGAATAGAACTTTCGGTCAGTTTTATTGTTTTGCACGCAGTTTTATCCCACATTTCATTCTGGTACACGCAACACTAAAAGAACAAAATTTGTAAATTTTTTTTTAATAGGGCTTAATAATTCTTACCTCAATTTCAAATTTGGCTTTAACAGTTGAATTGTATAGAGAAAACTTGTACTCCACAGAAGTTGATAGATCCGTGGTTGTAATTGGCTCCCATGTTTTGGGGTTTATTAATTGTACATTAACAACATTGCTCCTGAAAAATATACATATTTACGTTTTGAAGACAGAAGTTAGTTGAAGTATGCAATACCGAAATGCTAGTCTCTGCTTGTTATTCCTATTGACTAATATGTCCCTAACGTAACTAGATATAAAGTGGCTAAATCCTAGACACAAACTGTCACATAACGCGTTGTCATCTGTACATTTCCATTTTTTGTATTTGTTCTCCAATTCCGATCCAATGGCAAACTACAAAATTTCTATCAGTGGTAATATTAACAAGTTTGTTGAAATTGAAATACCTTGTTCTGTATATTAATGACAGTGCTGTTCTTCAGGGATGTTATATCGAAGAAATGATTAGTTTTCCCAGCCACGATTACAAGTTCAGCCTTCATAGCAAAGTCATCAAACTGTGCCACTTGTAGGTCTTTAGTTTTAGTCAATCCTTTGCACAGGCTTTGTAAATTTTCTTCAATTTTTTCCAAGGTTTGTTTACGTTCGTTTTTAGATTGGTGGATGTTATTGTCTTTCAAATTTTCTTGAACTTCATCTGCTGTCAAAGCTTTTACTTGAGGATTGAAGTCTGATTTTTTATCTGATGGTACCGTCGACTCAACATTCAAAGCCGATTTCAAAGTAACCACTTTCTCGGTTTGTGTTTCGGTTGGTGTTTCTATTGTTTCACCTTCTTTTCTGTCCTTAACTGGTATTTCTGAAGACGAAACAACTTGGGACTTTGGAATTGCTGTTGTTGGCAGGGGGTTCGGAGTGTCCCTTGACTTTCTTTTAACAACTGGGGGCATTGGCAAAGAACTTGTATCAATATTGAGGGTTGTCGCCTCCTCTAACTCACTACTTGATGCCGCAGTACTAGTTTTGTAACTTGTAGTTTTCACTAGTTGATCCAAAGTTTTTATATTATCTGTAGTTTGTTTTATGTTTGAATCTATTGGTAAATTTATTGTTGAAGACGCTGTCTCATCTTTTCTTTTTGGAGGTGGCGATAGAATAGGCGTGTTGATTTCTGTTGGAGGTGTGTTAGCATTGTCAGTGGAAGCAGTGCTTTTTTCCAACTTCGACCCCTCACTTTCTTTATTTATTGATGTAACCAAGCCTTCATTTGAAATCCAAGTTTTTTCCGTGGGAAGGGTCACAAACTCTTGTTTAGTCAATATAAATTGATCGTTTCCCTCGGTCGTTGTTTGTAATTTTGTTTTTGTTTTGCTTGATATTGCCTCGTTGCCAGCATCTATCTGAGATGGAATCTGTGAGGTAGCAGTTGCTGTTTCCGTATCATACTTTATAGTAGTAGCGATTTTATCACTTGATTCAAATGTTGTAGTAGTTTCCTCAACTTTATCAATAACTTCTTGTTGCCTTGTTGTCAATTTTATTTTTTCGCTTTGTAAAACTGATTCCATCGTCGTCTTAGAGAAGTAGTTTTCTGTAGTTTCAGTGTTTTTCCAACCAGGTTCTTTGTCCGACAACGTTGGTTTGAATTGATTTGTTTCAGGTTGTTCAGTCGATTTTCCTTCTGGTCTCGATCGATACGTAGGCGGCAAGGCAGAAGTAATTTCCTCGATGACATCATCCGAATGTTGGTTTTTTGATTTCTCTGTGGAGTGACGCCTAACATGATTCTGTTTGGTGGTTACTTCCTCTTTGGACACGTGTGTCGAATAAAGGACATTCAAGTTGTTTTCCTTCTCCTCTCTATTTTTATCCGAATCAATTGTTGTAGCAGAATTTATTGAAATACGTGTGGGAGTAGATTCTAAGGATATTTTTTGAGTTGTCGTTCTTTTTATCGTCGTTTGAGTTACATCATCTGATTGCGCCTGGTGCGTAGTTTCTTCACTATGTTCTGTTAGTGTTGCAACACCATCAATAATTTTTGTATTTTTCTGAGAACTTGTATGTTTACTTCCATTTAATGAGCTGTTTGTTACTGTCAGGTTTTTTATATCATTTTCTTCTCCTGTCACGTTGTTTGTGGTTAGATTCAATAAAGAGTTAGTTGTGATATTGATCTTTTGGTCTGTCTTATTTTTCTCAGATGATATATTTGTTATTGCTTGTCTATCTTTTTCATCTAGAGTCGAATTGATTTTTGTTTTGTTTTCAGCTTTTTCACTGCCTTCAATTGAATTATTATTATTATTCACTGTAGTTTTAGCTTGTATTGTACCATTTATCGATATTGGAATTTCTTCCTTATAAACATCTGTTGTTGTCTCTTTCGCAATATTCTCACTTTTTTGGCTTGTGGTATTAGTAGCATTCCAAGTTGTTGTGCCATTTAATGTGTTGATTGATGATTGATTTTGAATATCTCTCTGAGATTTTGTTACATTTATTGAAGTCATGTTAGATGCAAGATACACAGTATCGTTATTACTGTTTTCATGTTCAGTACTATTGTTCCATGAATTTATAAAATCATTTACAGTGTGATTTGTACTTGATGCGTTTTCATTCCCAATGGTTTCTGTTGTCCCATTCAGAACTTTAACAGTTGAATTGTCAAATTTCTCCCCTGTTGTTCCATTGATACTGCCAGAGTTCCAAGTTCCTGTATCATTTGTAGTTAACTGGATCTTGGTTCTTGTCACGTTATTTGCGCCCCGAGTGTTGTTCCTAACATCAGCATTTTCTGTTTGGCTTGTCCCATTGGCACTACTATTCCAAAAACTGGAATCAGTGAGATTTGTTGTTCCATTGATACTGACAGAGTTCCAAGTTCCTGTATCATTTGTACTTAACTGGTTCTTAGTTCTTGTCATGTTATTTGCGCCCTGAGTGTTGTTCTTAACATCAGCATTTTCTGTTTGGCTTGTACTATTGATACTGTCAGAGTTCCAAGTTCCTGTATCATTTGTAGTTAACTGGTTCTTGGTTCTTGTCATGTTATTTGTGCCCTGAGTGTTATTCCAAACATCAGCATTTTCTGTTTGGCTTGTACCATTGATACTGACAGAGTTCCAAGTTCCTGTATCATTCGTACTTAATTGGTTCTTGGTTCTTGTCATGTTATTTGTGTCCTGAGTGTTATTCCTAACATCAGCATTTTCTGTTTGGCTTGTCCCATTGGCACTACTATTCCAAAAACTGGAATCAGTGAGATTTGTTGCATATCTTGTAGAGTTATCATCAATTTCTTGTGGCGTATTATTAGTAGTAATATTACCGAAGCTGTCATTTCTTTTGATACTGCTATTGTCGACGCTTGAACCATTTGTAATAGTGAGGTTTCTTAACTTTGATCCAACTTCATTTTCTGGTGAGGCTGTAGTTGTATTTTCCAAAGCATTGCTTAAATCAGTGTGATTAACACTACTAAAGTTCCTTAAACTTGTCCCATTACTTACGATGTTGATGGACGTTTCGTTATGAACGTCCCTTGTTTCTTTACTCACATTTACTTGCAGTTCTTTGGAAGTTGTATTATTAGTCCAGTTCACTGAGTTGTTACTACTGACACTACTTTGAGTATTTCCCGTTGCATTTGTAAGCGTTGTGTTTAATGTATTGTCTTTTATACTCGAATTATTGCTAGTGTTGCTAATAGAGTCATTATCCACAGCGCCAAACCTTGAGTTGATATCACTTGTCGTGTTTACGACAGTCCGGTTTCCTACCTCCTGTTGTGAATCGATTCTTTTCAACTCATCGCGTGATGAATTTTGTCCACGACTGTCATTTGATGATATATTGGATGAATTACCCTCCCCTGCAATTGGTGCATTGTGTAGTGCGGAAGAAGATGAATTGCCATCAAATGATTGCTCGTCCTCATTTCCTAATATTGGTGCCTTAGAATTTTCAGTTGCATGTGAAGTGCTGGAAGTAGCTGAAGCTCTACGTTTGGTCCGACTGTTTTTGTTCTTTGTCGGTAGTTGTTTCTTAACCTTAGTTGCCTCGTAAGGAAATGTGTTTGCTTTTTCTCCTTCATAGCTTTCTGCTGTAGGAGTTGGATCAATCTAATGTTTTAAAATAAATTACTCTCCTGTTATATTAATTTACTTTTTTGGTTACTTACTTCATCAATATGTAAAGACTGCTGACTGCTTACATCTGTTGGTACGTCATAATCTAATTGATTAGTCTTCCAATCACTGATAATGTAAGATAGCCAGATCACTAGATAAACTAAAGAAAATATTGATGTAGGTTAAGTTATATTGACCTATGATCGGTACAGGTAGCTAATGAAAAATTAATCATTAATCTATTAGGTAGCTGACAGTAATGTCCCTGCACCAAGTTCAGTGAAAATGAATACAAAGATATTTTAAAAAATTATAAAACATGAGCTTGGCTGTGAACTAAAAGTTGTTTTGACTTACGTAAGTCTATGTGCAAGACATGCATTTTGATTCAGTAAACTTACACAAAAAATTCTTGTGTACTCCAAGGACACATCTTGGTGGCATTTCTCATTTTCCACGAAAGTCACTTCACCTAGCTTGATGGTGATCCATTTCTCACTAAATGGCTTCCCGAATGTTTTGCTTTATCCTTAGTGTCTCTTGGCAACCACCTGCCACACTTTCGTATTGATTTTCAATAGTATACATGTGCCTCCTTTAATTGCACAATTAGGTCAAGTATTTTAGGCATAGTATTTTAAATATTTTATTAATAAATAAATTTAAAAATAGTAATCATGCTGCTAGTGTTTTCAATACGTTTGGAGGAATTACTTGTGTTTCATTTAAATTAGCCAACCATGCAAGAAAAAAAAATTGCAAACTTAAATCAATTATTTTTATTATTCAAATAGAAAATATTATTTACTCGAGTTTCACATTTTAAAAATGAATGTGGGTAATTTCCACTGAAGGCCCAGCCTTAAATGTGATGTAACATTAAAAGTTGTAACAAGAATTGCATAATTAATTTTTTCTTAATACATTAATTTATACATCCATATAAAATTTATAAACTTTTTCATTTGTACTTAGGCGTAACAAGTTCATTGATTGCAATAAGGATAATCAAAAATATTGTATATTTATAATAAACAAGGGTGAGTATTAGTAACTATGGTGAATGTATATCCTAAATTTATTCAGCAGCATTTTTTTTTATTTTCATTTTCTTTTGAATTTAGATGAACTCGATTTTCTATCTGTCGTTGAGGCGTGGAATCGATATGAAGACGTTTGCCTTAAAAAATATAAAAATTATAGAAAATATAATTTCAACACTTTTACATACAGGTTCGTTTAGTTTACTTACATATTTCTCTAAATAATATATTAATATTTGTAGCAGTTTTAGCACTAGTTTCTACAAAAATTGCATTTATTGATTCGGTGTACGCTACTGCGTCTAAGGTTTAAATATTTTTTTAAAAGAAAAATTAATTTGCAAGTGATATTGATTTATTTTTTTTTCTCTTCACCTCGTTTAGAAACTTCCCGTCTATCTTCTAAATCACATTTATTACCAGCGATTGCTAGAACAATGTGCCGTGGTCCATGCATTGTCAACTCTTTAACCCAGGTTTTTACAGATTGGAATGTGGTCTGAAAATATTTTTAAAATGCAATTAAAATCATGAATGACACCATGATTAAGAAATAATTTGTTTACTTCTTGTGTCACATCGTACACGATAATAGCAGCCCCTGCTCCCCTATAATACATTGGGGCCAAAGCTCGGTACTAAAATTTTAATAAGTTTTTTTAATACTATATTCATGTGTGTTAAATTACTAACTCTTTCTTGTCCAGCAGTATCCCATATTTGGAATTTAAAAGTTACATCATCTACTATTAAGGTTTTCGTCATAAAGGAAGCCCTTAAAAAGTATGAAATTTATTTAAATTAATAAATATATTAAAAATGACCAGCTAGTTTACCCTATGGTACTCTCTAAATCGGGGCTAAATTTATCGTGAACAAAACGTTGTACAATGGACGATTTGCCAACGCCAGAGTCCTATAAAAAATATTAGATAAGAAGTCGCAAGGGATCAACCCCCTGGATAATCATGTGAGTCCACGTCGACCGGAATTTAAAAGTAATGCAGTGAAAACGTTTTAAAATTCCAAAACATCTTACCCCAATAAGACACAGTTTGACTTCATGGACAGCCATAATTTAGGGACGTATACTATCTCAAGTGTGAGATTCTAACGCCATAACATACATTCATAAAGGTGGTTTAAATCAATCGCAATCTGACCTCACTTTCCTGACCTTTAATCTGATTACAGGAAGTTTGTTTTGAACGATCGAAGTGCTACGAGCGGTGAAATTTGAAAGTGAGAGTAAAAACGCTCCGTTTGAATTGACGTCATTCAGTGCAGGTATGTTTTTCTTTTAGTTTTTTTTTCTTTACTTTTTTAAAATTGTTTTATGTGCAATGAAGAAACACAACTTGGCGCAAAGTTGTTTTTTTTCTTGCCATAAAAAGGGAATTACAAAATCTTTTGTAATAAAAAGCCAGATTTATATTGACTTTCTTAAGAATCTTTTTAAAACAAAAGAGTTATAGATTTGATTATTTTATTTTAATTAGGCCATTTAATAAGCTAGGAAATAACGGTATAGTCACCCTGCTTTAATTTACAATTTGGTTTCACTCTGTTTGCATTGTTTTCTTCCTATTGAAGGAAGCGTTTTAAATTAGACCATCCTTTGTATCTCATTCTTTCGCTTCACTAGTAAAGAAAAGATAGCGGTAATTTCCATATGAATAAGCAAAACAAAAAGTCGTACGATAACATTGATTTTATTAGAATTGGCACGATGATTGACATTGAAGAAAAATTATTTCGGTTCTAATGACTTCATATGGTATAAAAAACATGAGATTGTTGTTACAGAAAAAAAATGAAAAAAATTGCATCAAAATAATCTCACAGAGATTACGAAAAAAAAATGATGGGAAACTACAAAATTACATTAGAAACAATACCGTTACGTAAATCTACAAATAAAAAAAGATTACATTAAGTTAATAAATTAATTAATGATTCATAATGGGGAATTAATTTACCTTCTAACCGTAGTAGCCACCACCATACCCGCCTCCGTAACCTCCGCCGTAACCATGTCCATAACCACCTCCGTAACCACCTCCGTAACCTCCGCCGTAACCATGTCCATAACCACCTCCGTAACTGCCACCGTAACCACCTCCGTGACCGTAACCGCCGCCGTACCCTTGATGGCCATATATCGGGATAATAACAGGGCCATGCCCGTATCCCCCTCCATATCCTCCGCCATATCCTCCGCCGTAACCACCGCCGTAGCCTCCTCCATAACCACCGCCGTAGCCTCCGTAACCCCCGTAAGGTCTTCCGTATCCTTTAGCCTTAAAATAAAATTTTCCTTTGCCTTTGTGAAAGGTCCTATCTTCAGCCACCTGTTGCTCTTCACATAATGTTGCTACTACAACAGATGCCAAGATCAATATCTAATATTAAAAAAAAATATATTAAGAATATGTCACGCGAAATGGCAGGCTTCTCTGTACAACAAGAAAAACTTACAGTAAAAGTGTTCATTTTGCGGCTATTTCCTAGAGGAAATCGATCCAATGTCAAATCTGATCTCGAGAAGGAGAAAGTTGAGGATCTAAACTTTCTCCTCGTTGGCCACCGTTTTTATAGGTGGACCTGGTTTGGCTTTGCCCACTCCTGGCGACCCACTTGGCCAGATTTGTGGGGCCAATTCAATGCGTCATAGTAACCTCATTTTCTATATCTGAACATTCTTTATTCGAAGTTCAGGGGTATTCCCAAATAATTTAAATCCCAAAAAGGTGTTTTTTTTTTTTTGCATAAAGATGTCATAACTTGATTAGTATTACAGCTGCTATTATATAACTTTTTAAATTTGTTAATTTTTCTCATTAGGGTTTTATTACACATCTATAATTCTCTAATACAATTTGTACAAAATAATATCGTATAATAAAATACAAATTTATACATTTAAAAAAAAAAACCGAATAAACTCGTACTACGTGACTAAAGTTAAGGTTTAGTGACATTGAGTGTCCCCAATAAAGCCAGTGAAAGTATTGCACAAGATTACACCAAGACCAAGAGTTGGCTATTACGTAGATGCCCCTCCCTAGTTTAGTAATTCTTTGTGACCTGAATGCCTTTCTCTGATAGTCCCAGCCTCGGGGATTTTTGGCCCTTTAAGATTCAGGGCTACGCATCACTGACGCCAAGACATATGGGACATTAGACAATTCATCTTAAAAACATTGGTTTTTCTTTGTATAGTGATTGTAAATTTTAGGTTGATCGTGACATTTAAATATTCTATTTAGTGACATGATTTACTTATACATTTAGGCAGACAAGTATTGAAATTGAATTTAAATTTCTTTAGGCTCTATCTATAATGAAATTATTTCTTTATTTTACTTCCTATTTAAGGACTCATCTTCATCCATCTTTAATTAAGATGAATCAACACCCTTAGAATGTATGTAATTAAACGTGTGACGGATCTGTTTTTTGTGAATAAAAAAAATTAACATTAGTACCAATTTAATGTTTCAAGTTGCGAGTAGTTAATTAAAGCGTTTTAATTATTAACTTTAATTTTTCAACACTAGGGGATTTTCAAGCGCCCCGATCGATGGGATAAGGACAATGGCAGGCCAGGCTGCATGAAAAATGCCTACGACAGGAGCGGTGTTTTCAAACGGGGTCGTTAAAATAAATTTACCTCAAGATCCGTTTGAATTAAAACAAGACTTGGGTAACACTCCCTTTCAATATCCTGGTTGAATAAAAACATTTGACACGCATTTCTTTACAGATGGTTTTACTCTACATGGTAGGGAAGGAAATCTTAAGCCTAACGCGAAATTGCGCCAAAAAAAATCATAAACCAATTATACGTTGAAGACAAACTGAACATGCCGATCAACACGTAAACCGAGAGAAAGTTACCATGAGCCTAATTTTAACCGGTAAGTCAATTACTTTTCATAATTTTTATTTAGCGCGAAAAATGAATGCATAAACATTGGGCTTGTGTGTCAATGACAATTAATAATCTTTCCGTATTTAAAATTGACAATTCCAGTAATTTAAGGATTTATTTAAAATAAAAGGAAGAAGTTTTGTAAGTATGACCTAAATTCAAGTGTCCCTGACACTTTCTTTTCTCCTAGAAGAAAAAGTAGGGGTTCTTAAAAACCGGCCTAAAGGGGGGCAGAGGGTCATTACTTGGGAAGCGAAAGTAGGTCTAACAACTGGGTATTAATTTTTATTACAATTTTTTTTTCTGACGACTGTGTGTCCACAATATAGTAGATATAAAAGCCAGTAAGGTGAATCTATAAAATATGTGTCGTGACCTAATGCAATTGTCTCATTACATTAATTACTCATAAAGCCCTTGAAGACTTTAATTTGTCTTTTGTATCATTAAAAGGACACGAAAGAGACACTTTGCAATATTTCTCTACGGTTGGTTGACTTTTGTCTCTATTTTGAAATGAAATTTGATTTTTTATGAAATACACTTTTATTTATAAAAAACACTGTGCAAAACCTGAGTGAGGTTAAAAGAGGTTACAAATTCAATATAATGTACACAAATTAACTATAGGAACAATTTTTTTTTTTTTAAAATGATTTGTTTAAAATGTGTTCTACTATTTGAAAACTAAATTTCCACATTTTAACAGTTTTTTCTTCTTTGACGGATGAAAAATATCAATTATAATACAAGTGACTTAAAAAAGCGAATTAATAAAATAACCACAATGTCTTGGCAAGTTAATGGAACAGATTAGGGCTTGAGCCGCTTTTGGATTCTTTGGATGACCAGTAGTGGATAAAGGGTACAATTTGTTCAATGACCGACGACCGGCAGGACAAGCAAACTCACACCTGCGTATAAAAAAACAAGTTATTGCAAAATAAACCACAATTGTACAATAACTTACACTTCATTTCTTTCCGTAACCGTATGGGCTGTAACCACCTCCGTAGCCTCCATAACCTCCTCCGTAACCGCCGTAGCCACCACCATAGCCACCTCCATAACCTCCGTAGCCACCTCCATAACCTCCGTAGCCACCGCCAATACCTCCGTAGCCACCGCCATAACCTCCATACGGGTAGCCGCCGTAACCGTAACCACCATAACTAGGATAACCTCCGTATCCGCCGCCGTAGCCGCCGTACCCACCACCGTAGGCTGGGTAGCCGTAACCGCCTCCGTAACCTCCATATCCTCCTACTCCGCCGTAACCTCCATATCCGGCTCCTCCGTAACCCCCATATCCGGCTCCTCCATAACCTCCGTATCCCCCGCCGAACCCTCCGTAACCTCCATAAAGGCCGTACGTTCTTCCTTGTACTTGCTGAGTCTCTTCTGCCTGCTCATCAGCTGTGACCAGAAGGAGAAAGAGGAGGGCAACCACGCCCTTGATGACCTAACGGTAAAGAATTAGAAAATGTTGAAAAAAAAGAAGAAAAAAAAGATCTGGAGCAGATAAACTTGATCTAGTCTGTGTGGATGATGACCTCTGGAGGAGGGGAAAGGAACTCTTTCAAGTGCAAGAAACCAATTATTGATTTTGTGGTGCTTCATCTAAGAAATGTTTAGACTCTTTTGCTTGGAAAATTTCCCTCTATAGATTTTGCTGACCTCCATTTAGTTTTCTTAACATTTTAAATTTAAATTTCAAGTTCTTTTCTCTCGAATCACAAAAATGTAGTAAATAGGCCAAAACTTGAAAAATTTGAATGTCTTAAGTTAAATGAAAAAGTTTCAGCAGAGATTGTCAAGTGTTGAATAATAAGTGAAATGCGCTGAAGAAAGCATTGACTTACCATTAGTTTGTTTTCCATTTCTAGCAATGTGTTTGTAGTACTAGATCTTTTTGCTACAAGATCAAACTTGAGAGTGGAATACTGTTAGCAGTGGCCAGCTCCTTATATATACCAGTGGCACGTGGTCAGTCTCTTCCTGTTATTCGCAGAATAATTCCCGACCCACTGCGCACTTCTCTGCCGACCTCGTTCTTCACATCGACGCTAGAGGGTGATTTTTCGCCTTTTTCTCTAAACATTTCATAATTTTTTATTTAAGCCAGAACAATCAAACCAAAATAAAAATTGGCCCTAACCTATAAAGAAATGCCAAATTTCCTAACAGCCATGTGTAAATTAAGGTGTGGTAGTTTTTAAAAGGTTCATATACCCCAATTGCCACTATTAAAACGAAACTGTCCCTGTTATATTGACAGTAGTTATATTGTTTTTATTGTGTTGTAGTGAAAGTGAAATTTCCAAATTGACAATTGTCAGACCTGAAATGAGATTTACACACGCCATAAGTGAAAGTTTTATTACAAAATGGAAGTATAGGTGGTTTAGAAGAATCGTTAATTGACACAATTGTGATAAGTTAGGCAACTCATGTTCACTTTTTGTTTCTTTTCAAGGTTGATTATGGGAAAATGATAATTACAATTTCATTTATTTTCTTTGTGAGTGTAACCATGTACGAAAAATCCGCTTCACATCTCCGGATATGGTGTCTTACGCGTGCTTGCCACTGTATAATCCGTTGGTCACGTGTTAGTAAACAATTACCCCTTTCTAGGGTTCTTGAATATTTATTATTCACAAATATACATTTTCTGTATTTGTTTTTTAAGATTTCTAAGATTAGGTGTTTAATAGAACATTAATAATAACACCCTTTGAGTGTATTGATGTGTATCAAGTTTCCATAACATGAATCACCTTGTTTTCTTAAGAAAATAGAAATCCGTATTTGACGTCAGTTGCAATTTATTCAGGTAATGGTTATGTAACTATTACATTACTAGGTGGATAATATTTAATAACTTTTTATCCACTTTTTATATTTGTCGTCTTGCGTGAGTATTACTAAATTAAACACTTTGACACGCAAGATGAAACCGGTTTCACTTATTATTATACTACTATTATTATTTCTCATTTTGTGTCAGCAAAGAGTTGAAGGACAGTGCAATCGGGTTGTTGATCTTGAGATGCTGTTAACTCATCTTGAGATCCTAAAGTTAATTATATAAAAATTTGTGACTTAAAACGGTAAAATATGTTGGGGAGCACAAAGAAAATTAGTAATCATGCAATATGTCAAAGTCATTGGCTTTGAGTAAAAGTGGAACGAAAACAGGATTTCCGTTTTATCTTAAAAAAGACACATAACGGTTGCATTTTCAAGATTTAAAAAAATTTAAGATTAAGAAATCTTTATTTTTATTTCTCAAATCCGTTTAATGCTATTAGGTATTAAGAGATAAAAAAAATTTTTTTAGGGGTCAGAAATGTAAATAAGTGAAGTGAATGTGGATATAGCAGCATTGAAGTGTTGAATTAGGGTTAGTTACATTTTTGAAAGGATCATCCATTTAGAGCAAGATGGTAAGCTTATTTATCTATTACAATGAGATTAAACATTTTTACTTTTAATTAAATTGTGGCCAAATGTCACGCAACGAAGACTACAATAGCCGCCATTTTGGCGTGTTGGACAATGCGCAAATGAATAAGTGGGCGTTCATGCAGAATTTTTCTTTCCGGAAAAAATTGAGACACACATTAATGAGCACCTCGGTCTACAAGGTGGCGTATGTATTTTTAAATTTGCATAATGATGGTTGTTTCGAAAGGATTGCATTGACGGTTCTTATGCTACCTGAACAAAAAGCTTCTGGAGACTTATATTCTGAAAGGGGAGTTGAGTGATGTATAGGAATTGTTAGTTTTCTGCTGATAAAGGGGCAATTAAAATGCATTGTAATTAAGGTTAGTCGTGCTAGTGACATTGTTTTTGGCGTTGAAGATTATGATTGTCGCAGTTTGTGATTAGAGATGTGTGGTTCAGAAATTGTTTTGGGAGGGAAAAAATGTTAGGTAGTTAAATACTGGTAAGTTGACTTTTCACCAAGTTATAAATCATGTTGTAATTGTCATTTAATTCAAATGGTGTAAATTCAAGGCTTTTTTGGGTGAATTAGATTTTATTTCTGTTTGTTGAGAAAGGTGTTTGTTTGAGCAGACAAGAGCTACTACTTGTAGATTGTATAATAATGGTAAGTTCATATTAAGGTTAGCTACGGTTCTGTTTTAAGAATAGTCAGATATTTTTATAATTCGGAAAGTTTAGCTTATTAGTGTCAATAAGATGGTGTAATATGAGCGGAAATAATGTGCTTCGGTGAGAACAAATGGGGCGATATCGCTTCGGCAGTTCTAATAATGGTGGCGCGTCGGTGCTACCGGATGAAATTCATTTCCGGTTCTACCTGGCAGTACCGACGCGCCACCATTATTAGAATAGTGCGGTCATTATTAGAACTGCCGAGGCGACATCGCCCTATTGAGATGTTTCTGTTCCATATCCAGATTTTGTATTACTCTTACTCGAAAACTGTACGTAGTAAGATTAATGTTTACAGAAACACTTATTGATACATTAATGTTAGCCGAGGGCGTACAAGTGTCAGTTTTCGCTGATTTGATTAATGATGTCACTTGATGCCATTCCCTATACTTAAAAAATAACATGCTTTATAATTTTTCAATTTAGCTTGTTCTATGAATTTAAAAAAAATTCTACAGTTTGTAGAATTTGATTGTAAAGTTTATTAGGCTTATACGGTTAGCGCTGGAATAGCAAAAACTGACTTCACTTGAAACAAATTCGCTTGAGCAGAACATTATACAGTGATATGCAGTGAAGCGGCAACATACTAGACTACAGTTAGACCTCCGTCAGAAATCAGCCTGCAACGGGATTTTAACTAGCGAATGGAGAGTTACTATATGTTCTTTTTTGGCTTCCTTCGCATGTGCAATTCAATAAAAAGCATTTTATTCCCCTGACATGAAATAGAAAACATCAGGTTTATTTTTATTACGATTATGGGCTCGTTGCAGCACCTGACTTTTAATTATGTAATAATAGGTTGATTCACTTGCGCCATCTATTGCCAAAATGAAGAAACTAATTGTTTTATTACAAAACTTTATTCACTAAAAAGTTCTAAATGTACAATGTATGGCTCCAAAGAATGAAAACAATAAACAAATTAATATCCATAACCAAACGAACCATATCCATATCCTCCATACGGCATTCCGTAACCGTAGCTCCCATAGCCTCCGTACCCACCATACCCATAGGGGAAACCTATCTGACCGCCGTAACCCCCGAATCCACCGCCACCGCCATAGCTGCCGTAACCTCCGTAACCACCGTAGAATGGACGTCCGTAGCCGTAACCGCCGTAGCCACCGCCATACCCTCCGTGCGGTCGATAGCCACCGTAACCTCCGTATCCTCCGTATCCTCCATAGCCTCGATGCCCACCGAAACTTCTTGAATGAACCTCAGAAGTACCTGCAGCCTCCGCTACTGGTTCTTCTCCTGTACGTTCTTCTGCCGTTTCTGCTACACTTGACGTATTTGCTTCCTCTTGAGCCAAAACGACGCCGCAAAAGAAAAGGAAAACAGTGACAAACTGTAAATAAAGAAAAATAAATGTCTTAAAAAATTTGTACGAAGGTACAATCATTTTACAACTGAATAATTAAAAAGACTTAGCCTAATTTTAGGTTAAAGCTTTGTATAGGATAACAACTCGATAAATTGTAATATGAAAACATGAATTGGAAATTAAAAGAGAAAGATATCCGAAATGAGGTTATGAAAAAACAAAGTTTGCAAAACGGACAAAATGTTAGTAATGCACTGAGAATAAATTAATAATTGCACAGATGTCACGAAAGAACTATTCAAGGAGATTATCATAATGGATATAGGAAATGAGATTATTGAACTCACCATCAACTTCATTTTTATATGATTTGGCGAAAACTGGACGAATGAGTCTTTGGTTGTTGCTTGGTAATTTTTGTCGTCTGGATTTGGTCACTTTCCAATCTGTCTGCTTTTATAGTTCCAAGAGTGTCGTCACCAAGTGACGGTCATTACCAACAGGTCCGGGAACCGGGCAGGTTTTTAGGTTAGTGGTAAAAAATGGTAGTGAAGCGAAGAGGTAAATTAAATATAGCTTGGGGCAGTTACCTTTCCTTTCGAAGAGCCTACTCCCTTTTTTTTTTCACTACATGCACCCCTCTCCCTTGTTTCCGTTTTCCTCCAATGAGGCATCAGTGTGTAACCAAAATACTCCGCCCTGTGTCACACATCAAAATGTCGCAAAGAGTCGTCTCATATAAACAGTAAAATTTTTTTATTGAAGTAACCTAGTACCACCCTTATATAAAATTATCAATGACAATAAAAGTTTTATTCAATAATAAAAGAACGTAAAAATTATTACTGTATATTACATGTGAAATCTTATAATGGAGATTGATTAGTAAGTCTTGTCATATAATACAAGATTTTGGTACGTGGGATAAGGCCTGCTGACATACGTTGGTGGAATGTAAGGTCTTGGTTTTAGAGAGTTGATGAGCTTTGGTAGCAGAAAGAGTGAGAGTATACCCAAGCCTAATGACCGGTCTTGTGCTTCGGGTTGCCTAACTGGAAAACTTGATGTGGTGGCCAGGAAAAACCACATGATGAGTGTTAGCTAGAGAGTTTTGTTAATTATTGGTAATAGAAGCGTCGAGTTTGTGATTCTTACCTGTTTGATCTTCATTGTGGGACAGTTCAGTGTTTGAAAGAAGAAATAAAAGATTGGATGTATTTATATAGTGTTTTGATTTGTTTGTCTCGAGTTCAGTATGAAGGTCAAATCTCAATAAATGACAATTTAGGTGGTAACTATTGTCTCATTTAAGTAGGTCCCCTAAAACAAGTGTGTTGACACGAGTGAAATATTGAGAATAATATGTAACTTGTTCATTTATACTTTTTAATTCATGTTTGTTAAACAAATGTCAATTTTACCTTCGGATTAACAAAAACTTTTCATTAACTGTACACACAATTAGAAATAAACAAATCATAGCAAAGAACCTAAAATGCAAACAAGCAATTAAATCTCAGAATTATTCCTATAAATTATAAGAACTTACAGTTAATTAGCCATAGCTAGGCCTATTGGCGTTTGGTCGTCCCCATCCGTAGTTAGGGTTGTAGTTGTTTGGGTAGTAAGGGTAGTTTGTTGGGGGATAGTACTGTTGATTTGGATACATTGGATAATTTGTGCCTGGATACATATTTCCAGGATTCCCAGAATTCCCAGAATTCCAAGGGTAGAAGTTGTTTGGATATTGAGTGTTGGGGTATTGGTTATTTGGGTACCGATTGTTGGGATATTGGTTATTTGGGTACTGATTGTTGGGATATTGGTTATTTGGGTATTGCGGATATTGCGGACGAATTATTCCAAAATTTCTTCCCTGTGGATCTTCTTTGATTGGCGAAGAAGGTTTCTCGTCAACAGCAGCTGATGCTACACCAAGAAGTGTTAAAAGGACGATAACCGTCTGAGGGAAGAAAGAAGAGTAGGCAATTTAGTCTTAATCTTGTTGGTTAGAAAAACTTACAAGTTCCATGGTTGAAGATTAATATGTAGAATGAACATTTCTGTGTTTGGTTCTTTATATAGTTACTGGGAAGGCAATTTACACTTTAGTAATGTTCACTGTACAAAGTTCAGACTTCTAGGAAACTGTAATAGGAATGTGGGACGCCAAGATCAACAAGGTGAAGGTATTAGGATTTATGCTCTTTTGGGTAAAAATTTGTTTCTTTGTTATCAAAGTAGTAAAATTCACTGGTTAAAAAAGAAAGTTGGTCAAAAGTAGGACTTTACGAGCCACCAAAGAACATTAATAGTCTCTATTTCGTAGGACTAACGATCTATTATTCAATGAGGAATAAATAAAATTCACTGAAATTCATTTGAATATTGATTCACGTCCTTAAGGATGTTTGCTATTGGGAAGAATGAAAGGAAAAAAACCACTCCTTAGATAAATAAAATATTGCAATTCTTTTGTGTTTCTAAAAAAAAAAAAAAGGGTTAAAAATCCAATGTTGGTTTTGAGCCATTTCACTCGAGTGAGTTAGAAGTAATAAAATTTATTCAATTTTTTATAATTCAACCACTTCCGGAACTAAACGTGCGTCTCTGACAATTTTTTCTTAACTTCTGGAAGGGTTTATTTTAGAGATTTCACCTCACTAGGCAATTAGGCCAACACCTGTTATTTTCTTTTCCCTTCACATCACTCAACAAGACCCACCCACCGGATGCTCTTTAAGAGGGTGTGCGAAGAAATAAGTCAATGTTTAATAATTTGGATCGAGTACAGTTACCCTTAAATTTTTAAAAAAATAATTGATCCCAATTTGGTACTTCAACACTATAAACGGTCATAAAAATACACAAACCATAACATTATTACCATAGTAAACTTTTTCTTAAAAAAATTCGAATATGATTATAAGAGTAATGTCAGCGAACTTGATGACCCACATTTTTTTCTATCGGAACTTTCACAATGAAAGCAAAAGGTGATACAAAAAAAGAAAAGAAGCTTCTGTTTCCGGTCGTCGACTTTTTTTTTTTATTTGATATACAAATACAAATGATACAAATCCTATACAATAAATGAAGCATTGTTCTAATGGATGACCTATACATGAATTTTTTCTCCTAGTGAATATAAATAACTGTACATATGTACACTATAATTAGAAAATAACTAGTAGTGATGACCATGATGACCATAGTGATGACCATGACCATGTTTAATGTGGTGTTCATGCGTAATATGAGGCACCCACATAATGTGCGGTGCGTGGTGTTTCTTCTCGTGATGAGTTGTCTTGATAACTATTGCTTTTAGGTCACTATGTCCCCCTCCGTGTCCATGACCTCCTTCATGCTTATGATGGTGGTGGTGGTGGTGATGGTGATGTTCCTCGTGTCCTTTGTGCCCATAATCATGTCCATGTCCCTTGTGGCCGTAGTGATCGTCATGCCCTTTGTGCCCATAATCATGGCCATGTCCCTTGTGGCCGTAGTGATCGTCATGCCCTTTGTGCCCATAATCATGTCCATGTCCCTTGTGACCGTGTTCGTAATGGTGATCATGATGATCGTGATGGTACATTGGCATTGCTGATAACAGCGCCAGTGTGGCGAAGAGAGCAATTGAGATCTGGAAAGAAGTTCGGGGAGTTGTCTCTAGGGTGAGTCACGTTACAATAAAAGAATGAGTTTGTCTTACCAGGATGAGGCGACTCATTTTGTTGTTTTCGGTGTTGTAGACGATTGTGACTTTTCGTTGTTTCAGCTCTGGGTTTATATAGTAGAGAATTTGATTGGTTTTTGTTGCTGCATGGATGGGTAAACCCTGTACCACGCTCGGAAGTAGATGGATAGGTTCAAATCAGTTTCCTAGGTCCGATACAAGGTTATTGACACATTGATGTCGTGAATAATGTCGTGTTTGTGGTTACTTTTGCATTCCTGCCGATTTTTTTGAGACAATTTTAACATTTTTTTTAAAAATATTAAATCACATACAAATTTAGTTCTCAGAAGTAGCTGGAAATATTACTGCATTTTTTTGAGTCGTTTTGTTTATTTAATTTTATAATTTTGGGGTTGTATTGGTAGTATCAGAAGTAAATAAACGCCCTAGAGTTTATTAACTTCTGGTAGTATTCATCGATCAGAAAAATAAAGATGTCATGTTTCTTCGATTTGTATGTGAATACAGCTGCCTCAATGATTCAAAGGCGAAAATTTTCACGACATCAATGTGTTAAAAGCTGAAGAAGATCAAAGCGACTTTTATAACAAACACTGACTTGTCACTGATTACAGTTACTTTCTTGTCGTTTCTTCAATTTTCAATTGTTTGCTAAGGAATGACATATTTATTATATTATTTGAGTTGATCTTCAGGAAGGTTTGTTTTTCCCCGCTATCTAAGTTACATCATTTGAAATAGGCGAAGAAAGAACAAGGAATGTGATATTATATTAGAGGCAAGGTGTCTGTAAGAACTATTCCGTATTAAATCTTCCCTTTCTTTGTGTGAAAACCTGCTGCAAACATGTCATGCATTGTTTTTACAAACTTTATAAATCAATAGTAGGCCAACCTTGAACTAGTGTACTGTAAATTAGGCTAGCAGCTCTTACCTTTCTCTGCTTCCTTTTGAAATTTGACATTTTTCTGTTATTGACCAAGTAAACTGTTTGCATTGATTTCGTCTTATTTAGCGTCCATTTTTAAGATGAAATAATATTATAAATCATAACGGTATAACGTTATAATCCATAACGGTATAAAGTTATAACCCATAACGGTATAAAGTTTTAAACCATAACGGTATAACGTTATAACCCATCATTGTGTAACGATGCAAACATACTCACAAGATCATTGGACTCTGAATTGCCTAATCCGCAGTTAGGGTGCCCGAGAAATGTGAAATTTTAAGAATTAAGGCACACTGATTTCACCTCCCTGTTTCACGACATAATCCTCAATGTAATAACTGTAGACATAATAACGTAAAGCAGTGTTAGGGCTAGCAGAGCACCTCATTCTTTTGTTAATAATGTAACATTCATAAAATTTGCGCAGTGTTTGAAATTAGGTTTCAAGTACTAGGAGATACAAGATAAATTTATTTTATTTCATTTGATCGACAATCAAGAACTTTTGAGTTACAAAAGAGAATAGAAATTGCTATGGAGAAGATGACAGGTGTGGAAAAAATTGTTACTGCTGTCATTCATGAAACGTAAAATTCAAAATAACAATTATTTAACTTGGAATATTTTATTTTTCATTACAAATTTTTGCTTCGATTAGCAGTTGGGCAATATTTATGGCTGAACGTTTTTGCTGTACAACGTCAGAAACCAGCAATACTTCTAAAATAAAATTTTAGCCACAAATGTATTAAATGAGATGTCAATTGTGAATGTGAGAAAATTACATGATTCAAATTTTTTTAGCCCATATAACCACCATGTCCTTGCATAGCGTGCATAGGTACATGCATAATCTTCATTTTGGGCACTTCAACATATTTGGGTATTTCAGGGATTTTATATATCCTGTGCTCTGTCTTTAATTTGACAGGGACTGAAATATAACTCACTTTCTTCTTCTTTGGCGTCTTCTTCTTCTCAGTTTTATATTTCTTAATAGCAAATCCAACTAATTTTTTATAACCCTTCTCTCCACCGTATTCTTCCTTTTCCTTATACCCACCACCACCATATCCTTTCATTTCCTTATACCCACCACCACCACCACCACCGTAATCCATTCCCTTGTATCCACCACCATAGCCCATTTCTTTTTTCTCATAACCACCTCCATAGCCCATTTCTTTTTTCTCATAACCACCTCCATAGCCCATTTCTTTTTTCTCATAACCACCTCCATAGCCCTTTTTGTCGTCATATCCTCCGCCATATTCTTTTTTCTCATAACCTCCTCCATAGCCCTTTTTGTCGTCATATCCTCCGCCATATTCTTTTTTCTCATAACCTCCTCCATAGCCCTTTTTGTCGTCATATCCTCCGCCATATTCTTTTTTCTCATCATAACCGCCGTAACCCTTTTTTTCATACCCGCCACCACCTCCATAGCCACCTCCATAACTCTTCTCTTCATAACCGCCACCGTAACCTCCTCCTGACATCATCTCATATCCGTCGCGATCATGTTTCTTATTCTGCAATGGTAATGGTAATGGTGGAGAACTCATTTCGCTTAGGCTTGTTTCCTGTTCGGCGTCCTCATCGTGTCCATCAAATTCTTCGTTTTCTTCCATGTGCATTTCATCGTCATTGAATTTATCTTCCATATGCATTTCATCATCATTGAATTCTTCTTCCTCTGGATGCGTCATTACTTCTTCTTTAGCGGATCCTGCCTCGTCTAGAATTCGATCTACATCTTTCTTGTTTTCATCTACTAGAAAAAAAGGGATCAATACTCAAAAGGCTACCAGAGGGAGTAGTTTCTTTTCGTTCAAATTGATTCTGCAAATCGAAGTGCAAGATACTTTTGAATTTGGCGCGCTACACTACGATTGGTGGAAACAATCAGAATGAAATGTTGCTACTGGTCGTTGGTATTTTAACAATATTTAAATGCGTTCAAATATTCCTCGAGTTTTCACTCGAGTCACCCTGACCATCACAAATTTCAATGCATTGTTATACCGTAAGTATGGTCGCAGGATGACTCTAGTAAAAACTCGAGGAATATTTGAACGCACCCACTGTTTCAAAATTTTGTTAAGATTTTGGACTTACTATGTGTTGATTTGCTTGTTGAAGTTGGAGTCAATGTGTTGTTCTTTGCTGCATATGCTGATGATATGATAAAAAGAATCGTCAATAACTGTATAGGTAAAGAAATACAACATTAAAGTCAAGTCTTCGAATCTGGACACAATAAAATTACCCGAAGCCGTTTCATAGCCTCTCTCTTGCTTTGACCACTCGTGTAATGTAAGCTCACATTAGCTCATCTTTATATATGTGATATGCTTTACGGGTTTTCTGTAACTTGTGACGTCAGCTGGATGACTGTTACGAATTTTGACCTGTTTTGATCAAAATCAAAACTTAGAAGCGAAGCATGTAATTGTCCACAATTAACCATTTTAATTGTGTAATGGTTAATAACGATGCGCTTTTGTAAACGTAAACTATTCGGATTTCAGTGCATTAATCTTCGGTTGACAAAATTTTAAATTTTTTTAAATTTTTTTAAATTTTTCGTGGAGATAGCCATTTTAAAAATGTTTGCTGTCACTGCTAACCTTGTTTAGGGAACGCTATTGGGTTTAATGACCTCTTGGCCTCCATAATAAATAGTCACCCCACCCTTAGAAAATTTAAAATCGATTTCCAAAGGTTTCTGGTGTTGTAATTTCGATTTTTTTTTTTTTTTTATAAGGAATTGTCAAGTGTTGTTTGCTTCCTTGAACCCTTTGAGTAAATAAGATTTCATTCCTGTACGAAAACATTGTTTTTTGCTGGAGTACAAAGGAGATTTAAAATAGGGCGTTTATCAGGTCACTTCACATTAAAAGTCAATGAATTTTCTTAGATATGAAATTTTCACAGATTGTTTTAATAGATAAGCAAGCATTTCAGGTTGTAAGTACCTCTAACTTATTTGCAAGAAGTAAGCTTATAATTAAATCCAATACGACATAATAGTCCTTCTTTTTATGAGACCATATTAAAATTTTCCTTTGGGACATTGAAGTAGTAGCAGTAATAAAGTTAAAAGTGTAAAATATTCTGTTAATTAAAATATTTAAATTACAATTTTTATAATAATATCTAAACCAGCTTTAAAAGGAAATTTTCACTGCACAAGTAGTATTAATTTTACATTCCACCGCGAGGAAAACTGGGTAGTGTAGCAATGACCCTTTAAAACCCAAGCATGAAAAACACAAATGAAACTTAGAAACAAAAATTTCACATTCCATTTACTTTATCCTCAGATTTTTAGAGTAGGATTTCTGTTGTCATTTCACGCAACTGAAGAAAATGCAAATTTTCTCTTTTGTGTAATTGAATTCATTAGTAGCAACTAGAAGAACAAGAAAACAGGAAACAATTTTAAAGATGATGTGATTGACCTCTTAGTTTGGGCGAGGAGAACGTATCAAGGAAAAAAAAATTAAAAATACTGATAACATGCTGTGTGAAAAAACGGGAGGAAAGTAAAGAGAAAGTTTAAAAGGGTCATCGAATTTCCATCTAATACGTCATAATGGCAATAAGTGAAGGAGTATAAATAGCGACCAGTGTCCACTTTAGGTTCACTTGTTCCGCTCTATCGAACTTCAAAGACATGGCCAAAATTCTGGTAAGAGTACAAGCCACCTTGTTATACTTGGTTGTAAACACTTGTTTGTATATCATATAGTTGATTAGTTTTACCCTTTTGGTCACACTTGCACTGGTGTTGGCCCAATACGAATACCAACCAATGGAAGAACGGAGTGGATATGGGGGATATGGAGGTGATGAAAAACATGGAGTTATTGTCATCACAAAACACACGAGTTATGAGAAAGTTCCAGTCAAAACAAAACTTATTCCTATGGCCTATCCTTTGCCTATTCCTGTTCACCACCATAGCCACCACCATGGTTACGGCCACTATCATCGTTAGTGGGTTTTTGGATGGTAAGAAAAGAACTTCTCTCGGCATTTTAAGTTATATTTACAATTTCCGTATTTTACAGAGTTATTGTATATACCATTAAGACCTTTTTTTTAGCCTATGCTGTGTACTAAGTCATCTCAGGATCGTCAATTATTGTAAATAGTATTATATGTGTTCCCCTACTAATATGTTGTACATAACTGTGTATGTTGATAAATAGCAAAATAAATTGTACATTTGTCTATAATTCAAAACTGATTTTTACTTTTTTGAGTTCAATGAACTGTGAAATTGTAAATTTCTCCACCACTTTTTATTTTCTGACCCATTTTTAAACTTGGAACTTTTAACCCAAAGCAAGACAAACTGGGTTAACACATAGGCAAGGTCATTCGTCCAAACGTCGATGAAAAAGGTGGGATTCATGACCGCTGTTAAAGGCCATAACTTGGGCGTCTATATATAAATAGACTCAGATCAAATCAGTCGAGTCCTTCTGAAAGGATCACAATGAAGATCTTTACGGTGGTAAATTTCCAGGGAAATTGAAATCTCTTATCTCGATATTGACGAGTCATTTTATTCCCAGATTACATTTCTCGCCGCAATCGTGATGACTATGGGGATGAGTTATTACGGTGGACACGGCGGCGGCATTCACGGATTATACCCAGGTCTTCACGGTCTCGGTTCGTACAAAGGTCTTCACGGATTGAGTTTGGGGCATAGTATGTATGGTTTAGGTGGTTATGGAATGGGTCACCACATGCCTCATATGAGTTACTCTCATCATCCGATTGGACACTTGGGTCAGCCACCGTCTTTTATGCCGATTTTAGAGGGTTATGGAGGTCATAAAAGTTATGGAAGTCATAAAAAGATGTCCATTCCTTATTCACCACTTATGTCTTTGCTTGGGTCACATCATGGATCACATCACGGAATGTACGGACGATAGAGTTAACAACGTTTGTGGGCGGTGGAAAGGAGGCGAAGGTGTAATTGACCGCTTGAAGTGAAGCTGAATTACTCGACTTTGCCCCGGTTTTTGGTATTTGGGTTAAAATGGAGAAGAGGTTAATGGGCAGGGCACATCGTTTTATTTTATTTTTTTTTCTTCTGTCTGTTACTGACTCTTTTTCTTTTTCTCTTTTTTCTGGAAATCGTGTCAGATGTTGTGGCCTTATTTAATTCTAAGAACTTTTCCATTATTTTTATTGTACATAAACTAAACTTTTAATATTTGTTGTCTTAATGTCTTGTTTATTCTTTTATATGTATACAGAAACTGATATTGTAATAAATATTTGTAAATAGATGTTAAAATATTGTATTTTATTTAAGTTAATTAGTATTACAAACCATAACTGAAGCCAAAATTTTAAAATTAGTGTTTTTTTTTTTCCTTGGAATTACATTTTACAATTTTAGAAAACTAGGTTATTATGATACTAGGACATGAGCTAGGGGGTCAGTATAAATATCCCAAGTTGCTAATTTGAATTCACTTTCACCGATTGAGCAGAACACTTTCCATGAAATCATGAACGTCTTAATATTGGTGAATAATATTTTCTTACTTCAGAAGAAGTAAGAATAATGATTCTTCTTTCTCCCAGGTGTTTCTCTCACTCGTTCTTTCAGCTTGTAGTCATAAAGAAGAAAAGGCCAAGAAAGATAAAAGTGCTCTTGGAGACATACTTATGACTTTGCTAGGAAGCAAACATGAGGATGAATATAAGGGATATAACGGAAAATACGGAGGATATGAAGTCGAGGAAGATGTGTATGCAGGAAGTTATTACCCCGGATATGGGGGTTATAATCAAGGATATGGAGGTAACAATAATGGATACGGTGGATATGGACACAGTGTTCATCACAGTGGATACGGTCTTGGAAATTATGGCCACGGTAGTCACAGCAGTTATAAACCTTATAAACCCAACCAAGGCGGATACGGGTATAAACGACCGAAACCTATTGGGTTCATAGTACTTTTCCCTGAAGATATGAAATATGAGCACGGCAAATATTAATTTTAATTGTTTTTTATTAAAAAGTTAAAACTGTATAAAAAATATTTTTAAAAAGTTGTTAAAAATCACACATTTACATGTCTTTTTCTTTTAAAAAATAATAGTTAAAAACAATTTTGCTGCCGCATCAGATGTCACCAAATACGCTTGCATATGTAGTTACACTAGAATTCAAATAAAATGTTTGATTATTTATGGCGTAAAACAATATTTTGTCACCTACTCTTCATTGATAATTCTTGAGCATATTAACCGACGATGCTGAGCATTCGTTTCAAAAATCTGAGAAAAAATGCTCTAACATTTGGTCCCAGTTTGTCTTCTCCGTCACGGTCATTGTCTCGGTTGAATAGAGATCCCGCTTCTGACACCACTGCAAGGCAGATGATCGTCACAAGTAAAATAACGTACTAGGGAAAAATTAAAATTGATTGATATTTAGGCATATTTTCACTTAGGAATTTTTTGGTTATTAAATGTTTAAGGTATGAGTGGAAAATTTTGGTCATCGAATGTCAGTTACAAGGTCAGTGGGAAAATAGGGCAAGAGCAAATGGGTGTCGACGACCTTAAACTGTTATGTAAAGAAAAATTTATTTCCGGTTGGATAAATACACTTGATAATAATACTTAAGAATTTATTTTTGGAGTTATAAAAAATAATAATAATACGTTATCAGGGAAAAATTTTTATAATACTTTTCCAGCATATAAAAAACATGGAACTTACTTCAGTAAAAGTATTTAAGTAAAAATTCGTTATACAGGTCAGAATCTTTAAAATTATGCGCGATATTTTTAAGTTAAGATAATAATATAAAAATCTTACCAAATTTCGATTCATGGTTTCAGGAGATCAGAACTTTCTTAACGTCCACTTGAATATTTTGTGTCCAACTGAAGACTAGGAAGAGTATGAAATGAGTTCCCAAAAATCTCACCGACCTAAATTTCATTGGATGAAGGTGCATCACGTGATCGAGGCATGCATGAACGGATCAGGTATGTCAACACAAAACTCCTCACACCCTATTGTTAAAAGAGATGTAGCCTTAAACTTGAAGATGTGAACCTGACAATTAGACTCATCTCCACAGTAATTAAAAAAAATTATAATAGACCAAGTGACCTTAGCCTCATTTATTACATAGGAAATTGAATGTCATGTAATTAATATTTTTCCCTTTACATTGACATTGGGAGTTTGACATGTTAGCCTAAATGCTGATGACTCTTATTTAACTTCACAGGTCTTTAAACTTTTAAGACGCTTGTTTACGATTTTTGAGTACTTAAGTGGTTTGAAATAACTGCGGTAAATAATTTTTTTTTTAAATTATAATTTATTTCACGATTTACAAGTAATTTAATGACAAATTTAAAAACTAGCACACGAACAAACCGTTCTATTTTTTATAATAACCTTTGAAAATTGGATAACCATAGCCATAGCCAATATTCGGAAATCCGTATCCATAACCGTAATTATAATATCCAACATTTGGGAAATAAGGTGGAAGATACCCATAGCCAACGTTAGGTCCGTATCCGTAACCGCCAAAAGGGTAACCGAAACCACTTCGACCTTGTATAACTGGTTGATTAGTGGGTTCATGAGGAGAAATTGAAGAGTCTAGTTTATTTTCGTCTGTAGCTGAGTCACAGGAACACAAGTTCAAGGTGAATACGAACAGGAAACAAATCTGTCCGGTTTAAAGTAATGTTAAAGGGAGTTATTCAATACTAAAAAACAAAAACAAAATCCAACCTGCAATGTCTTCATAGTGAAATCTTGGGTATCCTGCACTTGAGTTGTGAGCTATTCAAGATTTTATGAATTCACTTGTCGCTACCGACCATTTATAACCAACTAATGTGGGAAAGTTGTTACGTCACAAGAGTCTTCTGACCGGGTTTGTCACTATACGGGAAGTTATTCTTTTGTTTGTGTCATAGATATTGGTAATAACTCTTGTTAGGTCAATTATATTAAAAGGATTAGTTGGTGAAATTCCTTTGAAATTGAGGTTTTTGGTTCTGCTTATTATTTTTTTTTAATCTTGTTATCCTAATACAATTTACAGACACTGGCTACGCAGATAAAAAGTTGATTTCCGTCTCCCGCATTGCGTTAGCAAAAAGTACGGGTAACATCACTCACTGGTACAAGTATTCGTTGAATTTGTAGAGATTAATAGTACGGAAATCCCTTCCGAAGAGGCTAATTCGCATCATCTTTAATCCTTTATGATGTGCGCATTGACCGAATTATTATTGTGGGTGTATCTTAGGGGAGTGGCCTTATTATCTAAGGGGGGTGACGTTCTGTTTAATTTATTCATTGACCTCAATGAAAAAAAGAATAAGATAGTAAATATTCGATCAATAAATAATTTATTCACAATAAATAACATGTACATAAATCAAAGTCAGCAAAAATCATTCATCAAATTTACGATTATTAACATTGTCATTTTTTTGGTTCTGATTAACTTTGGAAAGGATTCGAAGTTGTTGCCACGTTGTGGATGGGGCCATAATAAGGGGTTGGTGACGGAAAAACGGTGGAGGGAAAAAAGGGTTGATTCTTGGAGACATCATTGGCATTAAAAATGGTACAGCCATCGGGGGACCTCTGTTTACTAAGTGGGGTGCTGGAACGGTATTGAATGGGAAAAGGAGATTCGGCACGGGACGGATCATGCCTGTTTGGAATAAATTAATCGGTGGACGGAATCTGTTGTCTTGAAGGGGTTCTTCCGGAGATTGAGTTGTTGTAGTAAACGTGTCGTCATCAACGAAACGTGGTGGCTGGCCATGGTCGTTTTCTTCCGTTTTGGAAAAGGGTTGGAAAGGTGATGAGTGACCGGTAGTTTTAATTCGTTTGTCGAAACAAAATGAACCAGGACATACCACCCGGTCGTCATTCATTGATTCTGCTTCGTCTTTGGGTAGGGAGTGTTGAGTCGCTGGTATTTCGGTTGTTTTGAATTTGAAAAAACTCGGTTTGTTTTCAGCGTAGCCTTTCAATGCGGGGTTTTTCTTGATGCCTCTTCTTATCAATTGACTCCACGGTCCTGGGTAATGACGAGGGTTAAGTTTCTCTTCATAACGTTGAGACATTGTTTCATTTAAGCAGTCGGTTACCATTATAAGAGCGTAGAAGCCGATAAACTGTAAAGAAATTTGTAGAAGGGGAAATGTGAAAAATTGAAACTCACCTTCAATAACATTTTCTTAGCTTAGATCTGACAAAATGCTTTCGTATTTCACATCCTATCTATATATAGTCAGTGAATACGTAGCCCTGACTATCGACCCGACTCTCTTTTGACCTGTTTGATCTCAAAAAGAACAATAACTTTCTCTTAAAATTCCACACCCACCAGGAAGTAGGAGAAATTTACCACAGAAATGATTTTTATTTTACAAAATTTTCAGAGTTTAAAAACCCTATGAACTCTTATCACTAATAATAGAAAAACAACTTTATGAATGTCTTTATATTTATTTGTATGATGGTCCAGCCTATTTACATTTTGATTTTTAACATAAGAGAAATTAATTTTTATGATTGGCCAGTAATTCTTGATCTTGTCTTCTAATTGATGACTCTACGTATTCCGAATTCCCATCGTATTGACGAACGTACTCATCTGCATAACTTTCGTGATTTGGGTATGGGGAGTCATATATATAACTATGACTGCTTGCTGAATAGTCATAGGGAGACTCTGATGGCGGTTCTCTATCAAATTGGGCTTCTCTTTCGTAAGGAGATGGATATTCCTGATATTGGGGAATTTCTTGATAAGTAAAAGGCGATGGGTAACTCGGTGTGGGGTAATATGAAGATTGCGTCGATGAACTCTCCTTATAAGAGGGAATTTTCGAACTTTCTTTAGATTTTAATGGGTAAACATGCTGTGACGAACCGGAATCTTCATGTGGCGATTGATAAGCTGACAGAAAATCCTTTGGTTTAATTTTATTCTCCGCCATGGACGATGCGATCAATTGCGCTAAAAGAAGTTGTTGCTGAGTCACTGGAAGATACAAAGACGGCGCACGGTTGTAGGATTTAATAGATGGTTGCCCCATTGGTTTTTTAAGCGGGTTCAAATACGGTAAATCTCTGTATGCCAAACCGGCGTACTCTGGTGAGAAACCTTTGAGTATTCCTAAATTCGTCATATCCGCCGGAAAACCTTTCATTGGCGGTAAATCAATCGGTAGGCCTTTCATCGGTGCTGAAAACTCGGGTGAAATTTTCTTCAATCCTCTTCGTGGTATGGGAAGGTAGGAACGAGGCAACATGTAGGGTGAATCAGATAAAAATGGACTTGCGATGTATTTACTAGACCCCAAACTGGGTAGTGGCAATGATAGTGGGGGTCCACGTACACGAACACGCGGTTTTTTACCGGGACGTCGGAAATTGACATTAAGACGAGTTTGTTTTTGTCTTGGTTTCAGGTCTCCTTCGTCAAGTGTTTCGTCATCCCATCTCCGTTCTCCAGACGCAGAGAAGACAAAAGTAGAGAAAAGAAGAGCGAAGATTAACTGCGGAATAAATGAGATTTACATGTAAGTAGTTTTTCCTTATGTAAATAGAAGATAAAATTCCTACCTTGATAGTTAAGTCCATTAGGTGAACTCGTGTTTTGCTGCCCGCGTACTACTTTTCTCCTTTATATACTTAGCCGTGTTTTCCGGAGGAGATTTTTTTGCTTCCGTAAACCCTGGCCCTAGTTATCATTTCAGAGGAAAGCCACTTAACCTTGACAATGAACGCTCATTGGACCCAAGTTTACCCGATTCCTCGAGCTAAAGGAGATTCTGGGTCAAACAAGTGTATGGTTGTTTTTCAAACTCGGTTCAAGTTAATTTTTTTAATAATCTTTTTTTATTGTACTCGTGGAATTAGCTGATATTTTTTCTCATTGATTCATACGTGCGAGGAAATGTTTTGGTTTTTGTGACAGAATTTCAAAGAACTTATTTTGAGGGCGTCAGAACTTTTAAAGACAGGTCTCAACAACGTGAATTGGGTTAGTATAAATAACGGTTAGCAGCTGACATCTAGTGAGTGATTTTTTTAAATAGAATTATGTCATTTTTTTTTCTCGGAGTTTTTGTATGAAGATTGATCACAATTTAAGTTTTTTTGAGACTAGTTTTTGTAATTTAAATGTTGTTTGAGTTTGATGCAGGGGAGATATTAAGGTTGAAATATTTTAGTTTTAAGATCTAGTTTTTGCAATTCCGCGAAACAGTCAAATCAAAGTTCAAAGTAATTTTTTTCTATCATGTGATTAATGGTTTTAAATTTCTTGCCAAATTTAGCTTGATAATAAAAACTCCACTTTTTATATCAAAGTTTATGAAATTCTATTCTCCCATTCTGAAGTTTATTAATTTCGAAATTTTGCAATCTCTACCTAAGGTGGACCACTCGAATATAAATCCTTGACCTGTTAATTTTCCTCAATTTTTTTTTGGGTAAGGGGAGGGATTCTTACGAAATTCTTAGACTGGGCCACCTGAAATGTTGTGCTTGTTTCCTTGACCCAATAACTTTCACTGGCCTTGACTGTTTTAAGCTTAATAAATACAACGACACACATATGTTTCAATACAAAGAAGATTATTTATTAGGCTTAAATTTCTTTGGTAATACGAAGTTGTTGTTTATCCTAAGGTCAGTAATCTCTTGGTTGACGTGACAAAATTCACGTAATGACTTTCCCACCGCAATGGAAAGTTTTGACCTCTTTTACTCCATCACCTTTGACTTTATCAGACAGTTCCTGAATTACAAGTACCTTATTTAGCAAGGAAAATAAATAGGGGATGTGTAAACAAAGAAAAAGTTCGTAAAAAAATATAAAACGAACAGTTATCATTTAAAAATCTGGAATAAAAAAAAATGGAAAAAGTCATTAAAACTTCCATAAATGTTAAAGTCAGTATATTACGTCTAGTTTCAAAGTCCTCTGTATAAATCTCACTGCTGTCCGTGCTCATTGAGGTGACGACTGCAAAAATGGCCATTGACACGATTAGCACACTGCCAATCATAACAACAGTAGCTACTGTAGCAGCCATAGCTAAAACCGTTGCTACAAAAGCTAATCGACCAACTATGGTAGCGATTGTTACAGCAGCTGCTGTTGCTCCAGTGATTACCCAACTCACGGCTGCTGCCATTGCTGCTGATGATGCGTCAGATCCCATATCTGATGTTGCCATTGTTGCTAATGTGGCACAGGTCGCAACCCCTGCTGTTGCTACCATCATTAGAAGAATCGCAACTGTGGAAGCAATTGCTAGCATAGGTTCTGAGCCTTTGTTTGTAGCTAAAAGTCCAATTGCGGATGAAAATACCTGGTCGCATTCTAATATTATTAAGAATGCGGTTATGCTGATAAACATTTTAAAGTTGTGATTGGCAGGTTTTTAATTGTCGATTTCCGATTTTTCATCCACGTGTTTCAAGGAAGGAAGCTGAGAAAAAGAAAGGAAATTTTTAATAAACAATTTTAGAATTATTTAGGAAGCTTAATATTATTGAAGGAAAATAATTGCATTAACAGGATTTAAAAAAATTTCTATCTTTCTTAGTATTCCATTCCATTTTTTTGTGTAGAATTCTACCTTTAGGTAAGGAAACTTCATTAATCTGTGTCAATTAAGGTTTTTTTTTTCTTTGGTTGTTTTGATACTATTTTTTGATGCCTTATTATCCATAATTCAAATCACATAAATTATCCAGAGCAGTTGGATTGGAATCTTGTTTACAAGATTAAAACTGTTACATACTATGTGATTAACCTATTTTTTTTTAGAATTCAAATCACTTATCCTACCCAATGTGTTTTGAAAGAAAGTGGAACAAAATAATTTGGAAATCTTTTAGTAAACAACAGGTATAACATTTCAAATTGAACTACTATAAAAATGATAATTAAATGTATATACCGGCTGCATGGTCTATAAATTGTCAATTAAAATAGAAAAACACGTTTCTGACATTTACCGTGTACTTGTGAGTTCATTCCAGTTATGTGATATCAAATTTTTATTTACCAGACAAATGTTTATCAAGTCGCCATGATTACTGTAATCTTTTTTTTTGGTACGTTATCGTTCCTTGGATATTTAGGTGCTATTAAAAGTGAAAGAAACATTCCAACCACTTTATTACATCTAAAAATGTTTGTGTCTTTTAACCTTTCACCACAATATAAAAATGTATAAAGAGAAAAGGTGAGAGAGTAAGTAAATATCATCTTACATTTTTACGACCCGTGTTGAAACGCAAATAATCCGGTTGAAACTGTGTTATAAAATCCGACAGTTGATTTCACTACGAGTTGTTTGTTTGCGTGTGTTCTTGAGACTACTTGCTTAACCTCCTTTTACTTTCGTTGGGCCTTGTGAGGGCCCCTCAGGGAAGGGGGACTAACAAATAGGTTGTGTCCCCATTAAACATTGCATTACGTCATACCAAGGAAGGTGTTTTAAAGTAATGGAGAGGATGTTCTGCGTGGCTGGTCAGTTCTTTTGCATCTCTCTTAAGTCTCTCTCGGTGAGTCACACTTGATGGCGGTTTGGCTTTTGTGTGTGGGTGTTGGAACGTTTTTCTACAGTTGAAACTAGGTCATTTTTTTGTTTTTCACCTCCATTAACTTTCTTGGGTGGGAGAACGGTGTAGGTTTTTCGAATGGGTTGGTTTATGATCCTATTGTGGAATTTCTTCCTCGTTTTCCTCTATTTTTGCGATTTCAATTTCTAATATTAGCTGTAGTTATGTAAGTAGAGTGGCGTTTCAGTTTTGTGCGCATGTATTGAACGCGCTGTCTGGTGGTGGTTGTCGGAAGTTTTACTTTTTTTTTTTAACGCTACGTTAGTTTTTAAAGAGTACATTCACTTGAGATTATAAATATTTTTATTTTAATAATATTTTGTACATTAAATAATCCCTCGCAGAGATTAGGCAGTCTATTGTAAAAATTAAGGACTTTCATTTCCTCGCATGGAATTACTTCGTTCTAGTTTAGTAACTGGAAATGGAAAATAAAATTACTTGGACACTTGATAAGTATATCTAGGGAATCACGTGAATCGAAATTACTAGTTGCAGGTTTTGTTTGATGATTGATAGAATAGAGTAATTAGGTAATTGCTCATACGAAAACAGTAATTAATTTTGAGAGGAACTTAATACCTGTGAGGAAAGTTAGAAGATCAATGACCTTTTTTTCTTGAAAACAAAAGCAAGTTAATCATCTTTTTTTTCTTTTGTCTGATTCATCTCTCAGTTTCATTCAGATTTAACGGAAATGATTCACTCTATTTACAGTTTGATTACTTGAATAAATAAAATGTTTTAATTTATTCTATATATATAGGCCGGTTAACTAGTTTTATAAATTAGGAATTTCAAGTGATCTTAATTCTCTACTGATACTATCACAAATGAACAATTTGAAAACTCCAGTTGAGTTTGAAATATTAAGATCAGTTAAAAGTTGGGACCATTTCGACTAATAATTCCATTTTGGTGCAATATCCAATTGGCTTTTTAACTGTACATTTGTGTTAGATATCTTACGAATTTATTATGTAACTTACCCATCATCGTACCCTCCACCGTACCCACTGTAACCTCCGATACCCCCGTAGCCGCCGAGTCCTCCAAATCCACCGTTGTAACCACCTCCAAATCCTCCACCGTAACCGCCTCCAAATCCTCCACCGTAACCGCCTCCAAGTCCTCCTCCGTAACCACCTCCAAATCCTCCGCCATAGTTTCCATAACCACCGCTGAAACCACCTCCATATCCGCCGTATCCGCCTCCATAACCACCATATACACTAGCACCAAAACCGAAGGTTGGAATAGGAATGGGGTAGTAGATAAACTTAGGTTGTGAGTATCCTCCGCCTCCGTAGCTGTAACCTCCACGTTTGTTTAAAGCTTTGTTTATTCCTACTGCTTTTATCGACCATTTTGCACCTCCTATACTCCCACTCCCAGTTGAAGAAACTGGAAGGATGAATATACTTAGAAAAAATAAAAGTAACTGAAATAAAAGACAGCGTTAGAAGTTTGTTTTAAGACTACAGTTGTCTGTTACTATACCAATTCGATCTTCATTTGGGTGTCTTCTTTGTCTATATGAGTTCGAGGTGTTGATTTATGAAATATATAGGTATGATTTGACCTGGGGTCGAGCTCTAGTTTTGTCTAAGTGATTGAAATGGTAATTTTGTCCAATGTCCTTTTCTCATTTGGATGATTGTTTGTGCTAATGAGGTTATTTTCACCTTATTGAAAGTTTTCGTCATACTCAGAAAACGTCAATAGAAGGGATTGTCTAAGAGGAATCATTGACCTTGGTACGGTTGAATGAGTAATTAATTCGGTTTGAATATATGTCCTTAATTTGCCTTTTGTTCTTATTCTCAGGTTATGACCTAGTGTCATTTTCTTTTGGTTGATAGTTATTGACCCTTCACAATTGGATTTTATATATTTGTATTATATTTTCCAAGATTGAATAAAAAGGCGTGAAATTAACACACAAAAATAAATTTTATTGTACTTAGAAAAATAATTCTAAAATATTGAGGAATTTATTTACAAAAGTCCAAAGACATAAGAAATTAAAACATTGTGCTGTTTATAAGTAACTAGTCTTAGAAAATTATTTGGTTGTGCAACGTACAAGTTTTTAGGCGTTGTATTGACTATGTATAAAGGATAAGGGTATTAGTTTTGTTCTAATCACTTAGTAAATTTCTACTTACTTTCCACTGGCTCCCATTGACAAACTGGCACCATAGCCACCTCCATTCATTTCTCGAAAGCTATTGCCGCTCATCCCACTTGTGTAACCACCCATTCCTTGACTTGTTCCATACCCTCCTCCCATTTGACTCTCTCCATATCCTCCCCCCATTTGATTCCCTCCACTTGCTCCATAATTAACTCCACCACTACTTGATCCGTATGTTCCGCTACTAAATTCTGTACTTCCCCTGTTGCCGTAACCGCTAGTAGTCGGTCCTGCAATGGCGTTGCTCATAAGAGGAATAATTGTAATGCCGTAACCACCAGGGCTTCCTCCAGCATAGCCGCTCCCCCCACTCATGGCAAACCCTCCTTCACTATCAGCACTTCTACCGCTGTATCCGCTTGATAAAGAACTGCCGTAGCCACTGCCTCTTGCACTGTTTCCTCCGTATCCGCCGCCTCCCCCTGTGTTTCCTCCGTATCCGCCGCCTCCTCCTGTGTTACCGGAGTATCCACCGCCGCCGCCTCCTGTGTTACCGGAGTATCCACCGCCGCCGCCTCCTGTGTTACTTGAGTATCCGCCTCCGCTGTTACCGCTGCTACTTCCGTACATCATTGGGATGTATATTGGAATGACTACTGGTTGAGAATTGCTTCCTCCATCGCCTCCGTAACTCATTTTACTGCTACTATCGTATCCACCACCACCACTACCACTCATCATTTTGCCTCCGTAACCGCCTCCTCCACCCCCGCTTCCGTAGCTTCCTCCCCCGCCACTTCCCCCGCCGCCGCCGTATCCTCCTCCGCCGCCGCTGTATCCTCCTCCTCCTCCGCTGCCGCCGTATCCTCCTCCTCCTCCGCCACCATATCCTCCTCCTCCTCCTCCGCCACCGTATCCTCCGCCACCTCCATAGGAGCTGCCTTCTCCGGAGCTTTTGCCGTAACTCATGCCACCTCCATAGGAGCTGCCTCCTCCGGAGCTTTTGCCGTAACTCATGTTTTTCAATCCTTTTCCCTTTGCTTTGATATACCATTTACCACCTCCATCGCCGTCTTTTTTCTTTTTGTTTGCATTAACCAAACAAAAGTATACTATAGCCAAAAGGCCGAAGGTTATCTGAGTAGAAACAGAAAAATATAGTAACACATAACACAGTCTAAAGTTACATAATATTATTTCACTTATAATTTACATAAAATGGAATCAAAAAAATCTACTTACCAATTTTCTCATCACTGGTCCTTAACAGGCGGATATTTGAAATCCTATCAGTTGCTCTTGTGAGTTAGTTGTGAAGCACTGAGAGGATGATCTGCTCTTTATACCAAATTTCGAGGACTGAAGGTCAAAATCCCGTATAAAATTGGCCAGTAGTGAAACTAAAGGGAAGGTCACGGCTCACTTGATGAGTTGTTACACTTGAAATAGAAGAAAAGGTGACGATGATGATGATGATGATGATCGAACCCTTAGGCGTAATTACTCATTAACATTTTGGAAATTGAGGTTAAACGTAGCAATCGTGGGATACCCTTAACCCCTCCTACTTGGCACGTTGCTTACCTTTATGATCATGCCAAAAAATTCCATTCTTTCATCTTGTCATTTAGGCTACACAAAACAATAGAGGACGTGTTTATGGTTTTTGTGGATGAGGTTACATTCCCACCATTTGGTCAACATAATATTTACACTGTGTTTTCATGGTTATGTTTTCTAGTTTCAAAATATTGTGTGTTTGACTATTACAAGTGGATGATATAATCGGATTAAAACTTTTATTTTTTATTAATGTTTTAGTTTAATTGCGTTTGTTTACCCTTGAGGCGCCATTATGACCTCTATTTCTACTTCACTCGGGAATTTCATGGGAGGGAAAATAAATTCGATTTTCAAAGAAAACAAAAGTTCAAGTGATCCGGATCAAAGAAAATTAGCGAAAAAAAAATTTCCAAATTTGTGTTAAAAATAAAACTGAGAAAATCATTGAACTAAATAATTTGTTTGGTGATCGACCTCTGTAATTCGAATTTCTCTCATTTGAAATTCAAGTGTACTATTAAGAAAATAGTTTCAACCGTCCTATATTTAAAGTAGTTAAATGTTGTAATTTGTTGATGCAAGTAATTTATATTCAAGTTGATTCACTCCACTTCTGGTACTAAACGCAATCTGGCAAGCATTCAACAATTGTATTGGTCTTTTTGTCTTTTCCCAATGTCACAGGGTAATATAATGCAATCAGGTTAATTATTTTAGTGGTAGCAACCTGCAATTAAAATCAAAGTTATTGATGACTTCGTCTTTAGAATGTTGTCTTGATGTAACTATTTTCTCAATTCATTACTATTCTTTTCACATCATTCTTTTTTATTTTCTGTAGTTTATAAATTTGGTCATCGGTCAGAGTCAAGGTCACTCACTACTTGGGTTTTTAGTGCAAATTTATATTTGAAGTTCAAATTTAAAAGAATTAAACAGTTTATGCTATGAAAGCGTTGTGCAGCTTTATATTGTGTTGAAGGTGCGTCTGTTGATTGGTAGGAGCGTTTAGCTATTGATATTATTCTTATTTAGGTGATGTGGTAGTTCAAAATTGTTATTTTTAAGAATTCTAGTCTTTTTTTAAGATTTATTAAATTTAAGATTTTCGGGACCATTTTGGGAAAACAAAGTAGTCGTCCAACGGCCAATAGGATTAGTTTAAAAGCTAATTAAAATAAAAAAAATTTGCCTCCTGGTGAGAGATCTTGTAAACCAGTTAGTTAGGTAATACTGCCACAAGAGTGAGGTATTGAGGTTGTAGGCCAAACGCGGTCAACTTGAAATTTAATTTCCGCTTTTCAACAAATCATTCCGGTAAATTTGAACAATAAATTTAATGGTTCAAGTAGTAAAAAAAAGTATAAAGTTTAGTGTTAATTACACGTCAATTTTGATCATATTTCAACATCATTTGCGTAAGTAACTTCCTAGTCTATAAAATTTTTTTTGGAAGTCTCTCCATTAGATTAAACCAGATGTAATTGTAAATTACATCCATTAAGTATCTTCAACAATTTTAAATGTCTGTTTATGAAAAAAATAATTTATAGTAACATTTTAGAAATAATAAGACACAATTTTAATTTGAAAAACATTTCAGCGAAATTGTACAGCATAAAAAAAAACAAAAGAGAAACATTCTATTTACAAAATTACGTCACACAAAATGAAAAAAATTTAATAGACAAAAATTTAAACTTAAAAGTTAAAAATTCTTCATAGCAGCACTGCACTGCATCTGCACACGCCCTCGATTGTAAACTGGAAAATAAAACAAAAATCAGTACAACACGTTATAGCAAACCCTACTAAAAACTTACTTTATGATTGCACATTGAATGGCGCATACGCATCACTTACGAACTCCGTCGCCATTGAAGATGCTGCATCATCTTCCAAGTAATCATCGCTACGATAACTAGCACCGCCTCCATAACTTCCTCCGTTCATTCCACCTCCATAGCTACTTCCTCCGTTCATTCCACCTCCGTAGCTACTCCCACAGTTGCTTCCACATCCGTAAACACCTGACTGTCCTCCACTGTAGCCCCCAGCTGCTCCGTAACCACCGCTAATCTGAGCACTTGCTCCATACCCCCCACTGTGTCTTCCTTCGTACGCTCCTCCACCATAACCTCCTCCGTACCCACCTCCATAGCTAATTGGTACAATATGGATCTTCAATTCATCTCTACTGTATTGTGGCTGATGGACTGGTACTGGTACGTGAATGGGAACAGGCACGAGATGAGGGAGACTGTAGCCATAATTGCCACCGTAAGATGAACCGCCATGGGATGCACCGCCGTAACTTCCACCGCCGTAACTTCCGCCTCCGTAACCACCGCTGTGTTTACCGCCGTAGCCTCCGCCATAACTTCCTCCACCGTAACTTCCGCCGCCATAGCCCCCTCCGTAACTTCCACCGCTAGAGCCCCCTCCGTAACTACCACCGCCATAGCCCCCTCCGTAACTTCCACCACCATAACCACCGCCGTAGCCATACATGTTCTGCAACCCTTTTCCTTTAGCTTTGATTGACCACTTTCCACTACCCTTTCCCCCTTTCATCTTTCCACCTCCACCGTATCCATAACCGCCTCCACCTCCTTTATTCTTGGTTGCTAATACAACCGAGGCAAAGAGTAGGAGAGCTAATAGCATCTAAGATGACGAGATAGTTGAAATAATTGACAAAAGGAAAGTTTTTTTTAAAAAAAAGCCTTACCGGATTCTTAAACATGTCGAGAGCTTCTTAGTCGTTGACTAAATGATGATGATGAGATTGTGTGTGTCCGCTTGTTCGAGTGACCGGCTTTATATAGGGTGGGTCCGGAAAACCACGTGATCGGGGTTCCCTTGGTTCGTAGGTCAAGGGCCTTGGTGAATTTTGGGGTCGCTGATGTAACTTCTTGAATTGGTGGACCCAGTTGACGCCTTTCTCTAGGTCATTTGTTAGGGGGAGAAAATTCCTCCTTTTTTCCTTCTTCTAAGGCAAGTGACCTACACATTTTTGCTCTATAGCCACAAGGTGTGTCTGGGTGAGCTTAGATCACTTAGGGAAGACAAATAAATTTTTTTTTCTTTAATTTATTAAAATGATTCGGTGTTTACTTGGTTTTTGATAAGCCCTCAAGGGATTGATGACGTGAGTGAATTTATAAAAGTTTCATTTTATTTTTATAATATTTATATTTTCATGAATGATTACATTACTTATTATTTTTTGGTTGTTGTTGGTGTGGTTTAAATGCAGGGTGTTACTAGTTGTGTATGTTTTGGATACATATTTCTTCCTTAAACTGGTTTCACTCTTCACCCTTTGACTTATTATTCCTCATTTGCCGCTTGATTACTCTGCATTAGTAATACGGATCTTCTCTTTCTGCAGGTCAACAACATGCTTAGTATTTAGATTGTCATTGCGACATCGTCATAAAGGAATAAAAGAGGCCAATGCTCTTGAAAAGAAATTTTATTTCCTCCCCTACTAACCCTGACGTTGTCCCACATTTACCCCCTCCTCTTGAACCACTGACCTGCTTTACACACACACCCAGTTACACCCTGTTTAAAAACCCTCCAGGTAAAAATCGTTAGCACTTTCTTACTTATAACATTTTATTTAATAAAGTTAAAATACAATATTTTACAAAATCTATACAAAATCTACATTATTAATATTACAAACTAAATGAAGTTAAATGACAATTTATTACATGATATAAAAATAATTTTATTTCTTAACCACTATACCCGCCATGAAGACCACCATTAGTTAACCCATCTGTTGCAAAAGTATCAAATTGGTGATCAGCACTGTTAAAAGAATCAAAAGAATTGTCTCTCATGGCTGAGAATCCGTAACCTGAAGATGCACCCATATCGCTGACTGGGTATGTGACATATTCAAGATCGACTCGGGGAACTCCGTATGCTGTTTGTGCCGCTAATTGTGAGCCCAAACCAGTCGAGAGTGACGAACCGAATGAGGAGGTGAATGGCAGTGAAGAGCCGAATTGACTAACTGCTGGAGCTGATGTTTGTGCTGCTGACTGGGGTTGAGCCATTAAAGCAATTGGGATTATAACTGGAACTACTTGTGGAGCAATTGCTGGTGCTGCTGAAAGACTCGCGGAAGTAAAAGCCGCACTTGCTGCTACATTGCCGTAACCTCCTGCTGCTGGTGCTGCTGCTGCTGCTGGGGGATAGTAGGGTGCAGGGGCAACTGGCGCTGCGGCCGGTGCTGGTGGGTAGTAGGGTGCAGGCGCAGGTGCTGGGTAGTAGGGCGCTGGTGGAGGTGCAGCTTTGAGGTTTTTAAGTCCAAATCCTTTGGCCTTGATCTTAAACTTGTCCTTCTTGAGGCCGAAGGTGCAAGATAGAGTTGCCAGGAGGAGAATTAGAGTCTGGAAATAAATTTTTGGATTAGTGATTGACATTCCGGATATACGATTTTTAGAGTTGTAATATAATATTGTAGGGTAATTTACCTGTGTTCTGTTCATGGTAGATGTCTTTGGTGGTCGTTGCTGTATGTCCTGTAGGGTAGCTATGTTTGATCATGTGAAATTTGGTGAGGCTTTATATAGTTGTGTCTTAGGTTTGATTTTTATCTGAATATTATGTAATCTTTGTATCGGTTCAGTTTGGTTCGTCAGTTGAACATCCCTGCTAATTCATGAATTTTTTATCTGAAGATGAGGCAGATTAATTAGCAGACATGAAGGAATGTTCCTTACTTGCGAATAGTTGCCACCAGGTGGACTATTACAAATCTTATTTCCTAGTTTTTGTTTTTATATTTTCCCACTATGTATATGTTTTACGCAATCGTTATTATATTATGCAAAGTTAGTTTTGAAATGAAAATAAGAGTAATGAGTAATTTTTTTTTGGCTTGTAGTGACGTTTATTTATGACGTGTAATTTGAAACATGGCGGCCCGTCAAGCTTCATCACGTCCATGCCGGATTCGGTAGTTACACTAATTTATAACGTCTTTAAAGGTAAATCCATTTACGAACTTTAATATAATAAATTATTTATTTCTTTATATATGTATTCCAAATTGGTCGTTGGCATTTCTATCATGAGTTTGATCACTTGGAATATATCAAACGATTTAAGTGTGACAAGTGTGAGTGACCCTTTCTGTCACGTTACTTATCCATTCATCATGCGGAAATATTTATTCATGAAGTACATAAATGACAAGAAAATGATTTGGCCAAAAGTATACTTTTATTAAATTTTTTTGGTTGCATGAAAATTCGAGAGTACATTGAATAATTATGACATTTTACGACAAACAAACAAAAGGTTTGACAAACAAAAGGTCTGTTATTTAACGTTTTACATAATAGACTTGGAAAAAATATTTACAAAAGTTTAGACGAAATACAAACACGAGTAAACGAACAAATAAACACAAAATGGACGAAAAGGAAAGCATGGGACATGACAAGAAAATACACAAAAGACAAACACGGAAAAAAGACGGTATCACAGAACAAAGGACAAACATTAAAACACAGGACAAAACACGAGACAAGGACAAACAAATATAAAATACGAATAAAGGATATTTACAACTTCACCCAACACGATAATGATATTTGTACAGTGGTGATGATGGATGTGATGAATTAGTAATGTTGCAGCATACCCCTAAGAATATTAAAAAAAATATATTTATAAATGAATAAATAAACATTAATTTTTAAGTGACTTCATATTAATTACCATTCTATGATATTTGCAGGTATTCTGAGTGGACCACCTGAACCTCCCGAAGATTTTCCTTTCGAATATCCATCCGAATGGCCGTAGGAGTAAGAACCTGTGCTTATGAATGGTATTGGAACTGGTGCTGGTATCATGAAAGGCCCTCCCGACTGTCCACCACGGTTGGCCATGATGACCACAGTCAATGAAAGGAGAAGAAGAATCTGCAAAAGGGAAAAACTTTAACCGCTACACGGCAATGCGTGTGTAATCGACCGCCTGAAAAGTGGCATCCCGGCAGTAACGGCGACAAGGTAGGAATAAGTTTTACCGTATATTTTTAAAATAAGGAAACGTATAAAGGTACTTACATGTTTGATCATATCTGTTGGATGTGGAAATCCGAATATTTTGACATGGGTGAGACCTTTGGTTTTATACGGTGGGGTTTCCTCCCCGCGGCTTCTATCAATCGGTCAATATCCCCAGCCGCGGGGAGGAACAGATCCGCAGGACAGTTCGTTGGACGATGCGTCTGAGGCGATGGGCAAAAAGAAAGTGCTCTAAACTCTCACTCGCGCCTCCCTTTATGGGAACAGTTGTGAAACGTCATCGTTCGCGCTAAAGGTCCTTGAACTGATACGAGGAAGAAAAAAAAATTGTGCTTGGTAGATTCACTTTTCTATTGTCTTGGGTGGTAATTTAATGTTTGAAAAGTAAAGAATGCGTTATAAATTCTTTTATTTAACGTTTTCAATTTTTTTCGACGTTAATTTTCCCCTCTTTTGGCTTATATAAGGGAATTGTGTTTAATTTGGAGCAGAAAATTTTTTTTTCCGCAGAGTGATTTTACGTTTATTTGGAAAGTGGTTCGATGATAATTGATTTTCGGGTATGAGTAGTGATTGGATTGTGGTTGTAGGGTTTGAAGATTTTTTTGTAGGGGATTAGGATGTACAGTAAGATAAAGTGTTTTTTTTTTTAGAGTGATTGGATGTAATCGGATGAGTGAATTTGAATAGGGAAAAGTAGATGTTGGAAAAATTGCTAACGGTTTACTTTTACTAGTAGGTCAGTGAGCCGAGGAACTTGAATGTTGCCTTGGAGAGGACGTTGAACTCGCGTTGCAGTGAAAGCTGATTTTAGGGTGTGTTTACTTGTTTTATTTTCGTTTTATGGCGTTTTACAAAAAATGGGAATACAAGTTTGACAGAACATTTCCTACTGAAAAATAAAGAACTTAGAAGTATTAAAAATAGTAGAATTTCAAGTATTTGATATTTTAATTCTTACAACAGGGCTCGCCAAATACAATTTTGGGCTCGCAGCAAATTGCCGCTAGAAAACTTCATACTCACTGCAATTTGAACCAAACTCAAGGCAAAAAATAATAATTGAAATTAAGTTTATTAGCACAACAGTCTGAGTCAAACTGCTAAGCCTTCAATAACCATTTTCAATCTGCAGTTGACAACCGAAGCACAGTCTCACGGCAAAGTAAAAAAAAAACTCTCGTCAAAACCGTGAGGACTGAACTTTTGGCGAACCCCGTAATAAAATTTAAAGCTACATGTTTCAATAATTTTATTTGTATAGTAAGTTTGGAGGAATTTGGTGAAAGAAGCTTTGAGAAAGTTTAATGAACTCTTTGCTACCTCCTTCCCTTTTCCTATGACTTGTCATTGAAGCAGTTTTCTCTATAAGATCATCCCTGAAACGTATATTGGGTCATGGTGGTGAGATCGTTGAACTGTTTTTTTGTTTTCTTTCTCCGCGTTACCCGGAACCCCATTAGAAAATCTTCGGAACAAGGACAAGTGTAAACGACCGCTGTACTACTCTGACTATTTACACATATGTAATTATTAATGAAAGAAAAGTTGCGACATTACATTATATTGACCTTTAGCTAATTTGCAGTTACAAATTAATAGTGTTTTTTTTATTATAAACTTAGTCTCTATATAAGGACAAGATTGCAGAAGATTTGTTGCAGTTACTGCTTGAAATGTCGGTTTACTATTTCCCTGCAGAAAGATTTGTTAAATGTATGTAAACATATTGATCATTGTAAGTCTTTTTATGCATTTTGTTTGCCTTATTTAATGCTGTAAACAACTAGTAAGTTCTAGTCTGACGGGTGAAGTATTCGAGGAATTTCAAATTCAAACGTGAAAAAGATAATCGCTAGAAACTTCTAGAACAACATTTAAAATAATTATAAGCGTAAGTTAAGTCTCACAAAACATTCATTAAAAAATATTTTTATTACGGTTAAAATGTTAAAAATCTTCAGATCATTTTAAAAAATGAGTGAAATTATTTATAAGTAGAACGGCCCAAATCCATTTTGATTCCCAAATCCTGAATTTCCGAATCCTGAACCACCTCCCATTCCTCCTCCGCCTCCTCCAAACAGTGGAATTATAGTGAGTTTAGTTTCTTCTTGAGGTTTCTCATACTGTTGATGATAATTTGGGTAAGTTGGAACTTGATAAGGAATCGGGTAATACATAATCTTCGGTTTCTCCTGATGCTCTTCTTGATATTTCGGTTGATGGTAATAAGGTTGTTGGTAATGACTTAATAAATGGTCTAAACCTTTGCCTTTGGCCCGTAATTCCCAACGGTCATGTTTGCCAACTGCATTTTGAATAGCGAGGAAAATTGTAAACAACGTGAGGAAGAGCTAAAAGTAAACAAAATTATATATTTATATAAAAAAAAAAAAAAGTTCTTTTTCCTGTTAGTTACCTTGAGTGTCTTCATGTTTTTCGCCTTTCCGTAAGAATGTACGAGTCTGGAGAAATAATGTTTGTGATTTATGTTCTCTGGCTTCTTATATATCATATTTTGAAAGGCAGTTTCTATTGAGAATGTTATTTTGATCCAAGGTCATGGTCATAGATTCAAAAAGAGTATTTGCCTGAATGGTTTGTACAGCATTCATGTCCATAATTTGTTACGGTTGTTATATTGTCATTTAATGAAAATTGAGGTCAGAAAGGTTTACCGAAAGTTAGCCCTTGAGGAAATGAACTTTTCATGAAAATTGGGGTTTAATTGGCGAAATTGGGGTATGTGGGTTAAGAGTATTTAGTGCACTGGCTATGCCTAAATACACTGCGAATGAATGGGTTGGTATAAAATTTTTTAGAGCTTAAAATTTTTTTAGAAATTTGAAATGATCACATTTAAAGGCTTAAATGACTGTGAAAACTAACCTGAGAATTTTTTCCGGTTATTTTTTTTTTTTTAAATTGAACTTATACTAAACAGTCAGGGGGTAGTAACTAAATGTTTTGTCGCTTCTATTGAGTTTCGATATCTTATCCATTCGGTTTGTTTAAACTAAATTTTCCAAGTGGACTTTGCCAAATGTAAATGTTTCATTTTTAAGAAAAAAACGCGTGCCGTTAGAAATGACCAGGTGTGTGGGCACTTGTTCCTCAACGATTGCAAAAATGTTTTTAGATATTGAGAAATGAAACTTGTTAATGACTCTAAGCGATAGTTTTATGAATTATTTTGTAATGAAATGTGATACTAGCTATTATGTCATGAATATTTTTTAAATATGGAAGTTGTTTTAGAGTTTTACCGTACCAGGATTGCGATTTGAAATAGGTTTTTTAATTATATTTCGAACTTTATTCAGAAAATATACGTATACATTCTTGAACCTCTAAACGTAAACGTGGTTTAAGCGTAATAAACTGTTTTAAGGCAAATTTACATGTGCATATTTCCAATTTACACAGGTGTAAATGACTGCATTTGAAAAAAACACCGATTTAAAGAGGAAATCTTGTGAACTAAAAACACTGAAAGAGATATGAAAACCAAAACCTTTCACATCTCTGAAGACAGCTATTTTTAAACAAGTGAATCCGCCTAGTAAACATGAAACAAATTTACAAAACTGTTCACTTTTTATTATAAAATTAATACGTACAAAAAATAGGTAAATAACAAAATGAGGTTACGTATTGTACAAAAAAGATGAAAAACTTCTGAACATAATAGAACACGTTGAAACTATGTACAATCATTTACAATATTAAAAGTTGAATAATCCACAACTTATTCCACACTGGCAACCACGGGTGACTAGTTCCACGGCCAAGTTTGAAACACACTGTTGCACTCAACATTAGTAACCACTGAAAATGAAGCAAAACCAATAAATTTCAAAAAGAGGAAACATTAAAAAAAAAAACCAGTTTGAGAACGAAATTGAAATTTCACGACTCTGACCTTAACCCAAGGGTATCACTTAAGTACTTACCCGCCACCGTATCCGCCGCCTCCGTATCCGCCGCCTCCGTATCCACCGATGTGTTTCTGCGATCCTCCACTTTTCTTATACGCTTTACCACCGCCATAACCACCTCCATAACCACCATAGTCAAAGTGAGGAACCGGAATGTGAATCGGTACGTAATGAACCATAGGCTGGTAATACCCGTATCCTCCGCCACCATGTCCTCCGTAACCTCCACCGTATCCACCCCCGCCGTAACCCCCTCCTCCAAAACCCCCTCCGCCAAAACCTCCTCCTCCAAAACCCCCTCCGCCAAAACCCCCTCCGCCATAACCACCTCCTCCATAACCCCCTCCTCCATAACCACCTCCTCCATAACCACCTCCTCCATAACCACCTCCACCATAACCCTTTCCTCCGTAGCCTCCTCCATACCCCCCGTATCCATAACTAGGTGGCTTTCCTTTTCCTTTCATTTTGATCTTCCACTTCCCTCCGCCATAACCTCCATAACCTCCTTTACCTTTCTTCTTAAACGTCGCTTCTGCCAACAGGCAAAGGACTAAGATTAAAAAAACATTCAATATCTGTAAAAAGAAATAACTAAATTAATAATAGTTAAAAATTGAAGAATGGAAGTAAATAAAATTTTGAACATGATTGTTCAGACTCACCACATGCAACTTCATTATGATCGCTTTGAATATAAAATGGCTTCCTCTAACATCCGCTCCTTTATATACTCATAGTGGCATTTCTTTTCCTTGGGCCATGTGAAGAGGCAGGAAGGGCGAAACGTTAAGGTAAGGTACTCATAAAAAAATCTGTGACACAATTCACTCTCGTTTGATAAATTCCGCCAGTTCAGCTCGCTATTGGCTAATTTTTGATCCCCTTTCATCAATTCTCTATGGGTCACTGGACTTTCTCTAATTGAAATGATGGGTCTTCCGTAGCGACCAATAAAAGACGAATTAATCATCACTAGAGGCTATTCCTCTTTCCTCCCTTGGGTGAATGGCTTACACGTATAAAACGAAAGTGTTGTCAGGCTCCACTTGTCTGATGCCCCATTTTCTTTGCTCACTTATCACTTACCCGCCTTCTTCCGCCTATGGATGTTAATAAACAATAGGGAATTACTTTCTTTCTAGAGGATGTTGTTTGGTTTTATTCATATTGTTTTACACGGTCGTGGTTACAAACTTATTGTAGCGCGATGCTATGCAGTAAAGCTCAACCTTAGGCGGTCATTTAAGTAGGTCTCAAAACCTGGCTTTTGTTTGATTTGTAGTTACGTGTCAATATTCGTGGGTGATTTTTTTTCTTTTTATTCTGGAAAGTTGTGTAACTCTTTGTACAGTTTTTGGTCATTAACCCATAGGTCAGTAAATTACATTTTTAATGAATAACGGATATGTCACAATTTGAGTTTCTAGAACACTTCCAAAGGCTTACTTAAAACTCGGAAAACGTGTCGTAGGATAAGGAAAATTTTTAGTGATATGAAAATTATGGGTAATGAGATTTATCAATTAATGAATTGATTATAAATGAGATTTTATATCGTTCAACTCAGTTTTAACATTGGTCAACTATTTCCTTAACTTCAAGTGAAAATAAGAGACTAAGGTAAAACTAAAATAAAATTTATTGATTTTAAACCAGTTTTATACAAGTTAAATACGTAGCCAGCTTTTTTTTTATACTATGTACAGATGATATGTAGTTAAAAATATCAAGGTAATAAAAAATTAGGTTGAGTATATATTGATTAAAAAACATTGAAGGGATTAAAACATGATTGATCCAGATTCTCAATGTGGCTCGACCGGTCGGTTATTCAATTCGTGATAAACTTTGATGTCACCTATTATAAAAACTGTAAATTATTTACTTCAAAAACAAAAGTAGTCTTCACTTACATTTTTAACCGTATAAACTTTGCATCATATGACCATAGCCGCCATGACCCCCGTATCCCATATGTCCGTATCCCATATGCCCACCATATCCGCCACCTGTATGAATAGGGATAATATTGACTTTATGGTCTTCCTCCTTTTTATAATATTCGTGATGGTCGTCGTGTTCATGTACGGGCGTGTAAATAGGGACTGGGTAGTAAACGACTTCTTTAGGTTTTTTCTCGTATTTTTCTTCGTGATGACCGCCGTAATGCTGCATCGGCATCATATTTTGCATTCCTTTTCCCCTAGCTCGTATTTGCCATTTACGACCTCCTCTTCCGCCTTTGCCGCCGCCACCACCGGCGACCATCATTGGTTGTCCGTAGCCGTAACCATCAGCTGATACTACCACTACCACACACAGGGTAACGAATGCAGATAGCAACTGAAATATTAAAAAAATGTTTTTAAAGTGTGTTAAGAGGTTTGAAAATGTTTTTCAGTTTTTGTCTATTTTTGGCTGTATTTGATTGACCCTGAAATAAAAGTTGAGGTCAAGGGAAATAAATCGTTTAGATGCACCTACTCTAAGGTCTCGCAGTTATAGAGATAAATATCCTGGATTCATGGGTTAGTGTTGAATTTTTTTAAAAAGAATTATTTAAATTTTAGATATTTATAAATTTAGTTTTTTTTTTTTTAATTCTGTAATTTTAAAGCAACATAATGGATCAAATATAAATTAAAGTGGTAATTCTAACAAAGAGTATAGCTCATTAATAATATTTTTCAAAATTGATTATACAACTCAGCAGTTTTACGTTTTTTAAATTTAAAATTAAAGGATTTTTTCTAAATTATTAAACTGTAAATAACCTATTATTACGAATTTATATAGAAAGCTTATTCAATTAAATGAATAATGTTAATAATCCATTAGCTCCATTCAAAAATCAAATAATTAATTCCATTTTGATATGGGCAGACAATTAATTACGGTATACAAATTTGCTCATATCAAAATTAAAAATTCAGATTCTAATTTTGAATTCGGCTATTGAATTTGAAAATTAGCTGATACGGGTAACTTGGGTATAGTTCAATAGTTCAATATCTTACCACTAGTTTCATGTTTGCAAGCACCTTCCTTCTGTTTTGGTATAACCTTTGAGGAGTTAAAGTTAGAACTAAATGCATGTACAAATGCTGCTGTTTATATACATAAGTATTGGGCAGTTTTTAATTTTTTTTTGATGGTATAAAATTGCAGCCGGTGGCCAAATCACTTGTCAAATAAGGTCACGGTCTAGTTGTGGCCGTGAAATTACAAGGAAAATCAAAACGGGATATATACTGAAGTCTTTGCGCGAGGTTCTCACCCCTTTAGTTTCACGGGTGGACAGGGGCGTGGTGTGGGCCATCAACCTATTTGGCCCTTAAAATGTGAATGACTAATGGGTTCAATCTATCTTATAGAATTTTTTTTTATTCTTCTTGCCACTTTTATTGCTCGCCTAAATCGAGGGTGAATTGGGTAATTGCTGCTCTTCGACACGTGTTAAACGCTCGGGTGAATGGAATTTTGAATTATTAATTAGATGTAAATGGAACCAAAAGTAAATTTTTTTCTTGGGTTTTAGAAATTCGTAAAAGGTTTTTTTCCTTTATATTTGTTGATTTCACCGTTGCAACAATAAAATCATTGCGGTTTACTGGGCTGTCGACATGCGCAGTTGGCAGAATTCCCTTTTAATAATAAACTAACGTACGAGTTAACTAAGTCTCGATGTCAACTTAGGTTATACTTGAGGTGTCCTAAGGTGGTTGAAGGGCAGTGTACTATAGAACCCACCGGGTTTTTAACCCCAAATTGGTGAACTTTAAAATGACATTTTGATGAATTGATTTCCAATAGGTTTTTTAACCCGATTAATCTATTAAAATGTTGTTTGACAGTTTGCTTTAACCGCATTTTAATTAATATTAAAATTGACACTAAAAATGCTGTGATATTGACCTTGTAAACATTTACCTAACTTTTTTTGTCAATTTTATGATCGGGGTGTGTTGAACCCCGTAATAACTCACTATAAGCCAAAGTGTATCAATTAACCCAATTATACATTGCAGCGAAGCGTAGTGCATAGGGCATATTAAAGGAAATTTATTTTGTTATTTCTTCACTTTAAAAAATATAAATAATAGGTTATTTGCATATTTTTGATGAAATTGCAGAAGTTTCGATTTATTTTATTTTTTATTTTAAAATACTTTTCATTTATTTTGCTCTTCAAAACGTTATTGACCTTAAAACAGAATTTCCAACATAGAATAAATAAAAAAAGAGACAAATTTAACAATATTAAAAATATATTTATTGTTCTATTAGTATGATTGGTAAAACAAAATGTGTACAGTAATAAAACTATAAGTTACATATAATATAAAAGACTATGAATACACTATTAATAAAACATGATGATGATTTCTAGATGATAAAAGTCTAATAACTACATAAAAAGAAAGTTAGACACTGATAAACATTTCTTGACTCTTGTACTTACTGTCCTCCTCCTCCTCCGCCTTTGGTCAACGACAACAACTTCAAAAGACTTCCAAGATCAACTTCTCCGCCGCCGCCTCCGTAACCCCCTCCTCCATAACCACCTCCTCCATAACCACCTCCATAACCCCCTCCGCTCATACTGATGGGAATAATCTCGACCTTATGATCATCTTCCTTATACTTTGATTCCTTATATTTGTCTTCGTGGTGATACTCTTCATGATGTGGTGTGTAAATGGGTACTGGGTAGTAAACGATTTCTTGCTCGTGTTTCTTGTAGTCCTTTTTATAAGATGGCTGGTGGTGTTGAACTGGCATCATATTCTGCATCCCCTTTCCTCTCGCTCGGATACTCCATTTACGACCTCTTCCACCACCACCACTGCTCATCATCGGCTGATAAGACGTGTGTCCGTAGCCACCGTATCCATCAGCGACGATTAGTGAGACCAAACACGTGAGAATGAAAGATAAGACCTAATATAGAATTTCCAAAAAGAAGAATTAAAAAATTTTTTTCTAAAATGTCTGCACCAATCCTACCAGTAGTCTCATTGCTACGGTCCGTATTCCTTGGTTAAGCAATATTGGAGTCGACAGAGTTGGATGTTGTATTTATAGGCCTGATAAAGACGAAAAACAAACAAGCAACGGTAGTGTAGGTCACGGCCCAAGGCCTTGGGGAATTCTCGTCCGTTTTTCGCATGTCCATCCAGTCTGGGCGTGGAAATGCGTTAGATTATTTTCGGCTGTATTTTTTCCTATAATAATGTGTGGGTGATGTTTGGGTTGAAGGTTGTTCTGAATTTCAGTTGGGTTTAGTGTGACTGACTGGAAATTGGTTCAGTCTTTTTTTTTTTATTCGTTGGATTTTTTTTTCGACTGTAGTAGTCTTTTGATTAATTAAGATTCCATTTTAGGGTGTGTAAAAAATATGACGTGATACTCAAGTTCAATGTTATTGGAATAGAGTTGTCATTTTTTTTGAAGTATTAGAAGAATTTGGGCAACGCCTCTGTTACAGCATTTTTAGTTATCAAAAGAACGTGACTAACTAACATTAAGATTAATTCTTGAATGTTCTATGTGTGAAAAAATGAATTAAAAATAGTTCACGTCCGTTAAATGTGTCGGCAGATTTAATTACAAGTTATTAAAGGTAATTTCATACATTTTGTTAAAGAAATTAAAGAAAATTTACTATTGGAAAATTTAAAAAAATTAGGTGAGATGAACTTATGGTTTTTGTCAAGTTCCTAGTAGCGTTGTCACGATCATTGGTCTCTACAGGTTTTTTGAAAGTGAGGGAACTGTCGCCTATCACTGGCCAACTCTGGATAGCGAGTTAGAGTGTACTTCACTTCCTGGTAATAATTTCTTGTACGAGGAAGTCGTTCTGCCGGAAAGTCGTGTTTTCTTAGGTTTGTTCTTCTTCTAATTGGAAATCTCGATCCATTGATCACCAATAATAATTGAATGAAATATAGAATGAAAATCTGTTAGAAAAAAAGAGATTTTAAATTTCTATTCATGTCGTTTTGTCATCAATCTTACCTGAAGTTTCATCACGCGTTCTCTGCGATTGTTTGAAGTTCATGTGTAGGTGTCTGTGTCTGGTGGTCAAAAGGTTGATAAATGCTCTACTTAATATATATTCTAAATTTTTAATTATGGGTTTGCGATTGGATTACTTTTTCGTCTATAATCTTCTTTACTATTTTACATAATTAGTTGCAGTTTTTTTAAGGTTAAGGTAAAGTATCCAGGATATGATTAACATATGAATATGAATTTTCCATTAATTTTAATATGTGTGTCCGAATGGAGCTTTGAAACTAGTTTACCTAAGTTGAATGCTTACATAAATCAGCATTTTTTTATGTATAAGCATGAAAATTTAATAAAACTAGTTTTTTTTAGATAAAACTATTTATTGCAACATTTAAATGTACATGCGGTTACATTACATCAAGTAATGAAAAATGAGAAAATGATATTTTTAAAATCTCAAATAAATTGAAACCGATTAGTGGTATCTGAAATTAAAGTGAATTTAAAATGAATCACCAAAACTCTGGACAATTTCAGTAATTTACCCTCCACCTCCATATGCTCCATTCATCATTCCATATCCATGAGGTCCTGCATAAACTGGAAGGATTGTAAGGCCGTGCATACTTGAGTGCCCCTTATGATGGTCATATTCATGATGGTCGTAATGGTCGTGATGGTAGTCGTCTTTCTTGTATTCCTCTTTCTTTGGGTATTCCACGTGATATTCTTTCTTCTTGGAGTAGGAATGATACTCTTCTTTCTTGGGGTATTCTTCTTTTTTTTTGTACACAGGCATCGGGTAATACACAACTTCTTTTTTGTCCTCTTTCTTGTATTCGTGTTTCGGGTAGTGCATTTGCATCATGTTTTGCATTCCTTTACCTCTAGCTCTGATACTCCACTTTCTTCTTCCACTGCCCCCTGTTGGTACCATGTATGAGTGTCCATGTCCGTAACCATCTGCAGTGACTTCACTCGTTGCAATGATGACGACTAGGAGAATCAGCTAAAATTTGGTTTAGATTAGAAATTGTTTGGAGTTGATATGAATGTTTTGTTTTCTTACCAGTTCTTTGATTGCCATAGTGTTTCAAGGGTTGTTTTTAGCTGTTGTCTTTTCTTTGAAGCTGTTGGTTTTTTTATGTTTGTGTGTTGAAACTTTGGTCTTTATATAGTAAATGTTGCACTTCATGGTCAAGAATTTGACTCTGCCTTTTCTATTGTCTATTGTGAATGTTTGATTTTGCACTTGACTGGCGGTTAATGTTTATCCAATAATTACAGTGTAGTTTAACTTGTGAAGACAAAAAGAAAGAAAATGACTTTGTCTGCACTAATTATTTTCGAATTGGAAAGTTTAAGTTTCTCCCTTATACGGAGAGACATTGACCCAGACATTTACGCTAAGTAAATATTATTGTTTAAGTTTTGCTTGAAACTTATAATTTTACTTACGTTTCTTTGTATGAAAGCAATCTGAAAAGCTTGTACTTTCTAATGGAATAGATCTTTTTTTTTTGCAAATAATTTTTTGTTTTAATTTGTCATTGTGTTGTATACGAAGCTAATAAGTTCGCATTGAATCTTGAATACTGTTATTTATTCTTATCTACGTAATTTCCATTTTCTCCACTAGAGAGATGATAATGAGTGAAGTCACACACGAATGCTTTCTCATGAAGGACAAACATGTTAAGACAAAATACAACTAATGTAAGGCAGTATTGGACACAACGGTCAATACTTATTTCCACATCTTGTTCCTTTGATAGTTGGTGCGTTCGTAAGCATGCTTAATATCAATCGCCGGTTCTCGTTTAAACTCTTTGCAAATTAATCCTTCTTCCTAGTCAAAGATGAACCTGCAATTCGAAAATTGCTTAAAATTATGTCTGTAAATTAAAGTGAAAATTTTTAACCCTAAAGAGAAAACCAGTGATTTTATTACACATTTCATTTATACTTTTTTTTGTAGTACTACATTTTATTTTTTCATTTTTACGTGTAGATTAAATCTTTACCCATCACCCCGACAAAATTGGGGTAACCCTTGCAATGCGACAAATCATTTCATTCTTCATGGACGCCCTAATTTACCCTGATCGCAACGTTTAATTGTATTTATTGTTACAGCACATCAAGTAATGAAAAATGCGAACAAAATGGTATTTAAAATCTCAAATAAATTAAACTAATCAGTAGAATCTGAAATTTAAAGAGAATAATTTTAAATTTAAAAACCATAAGTTTTTACAATCTTAATAACTTACCTACCTCCTCCATATTCTTCATTAATTGGAAGAAGTGTAAGGCCATGCATGCTTGAGTGTCCCTTGTAATCGTCATCTTCCTCTTTGTCATCGTCATCTTCCTTTTTTTCATCTTCATCTTCATCTTCATGATGTTCTTCCACGTGAACGACATCTTCTTGATGTCCATGATGTTTGTGGTGGTGATGATGCTTATGTTCGTGGTGGTGGTGGTGATGATGATGGTGGTGGTGATGGTCTTGTTTGTGCTTGTGTTGGTGCTTGTGGAGGTAGTGGTAGTTATGAGCCTCTTTCTTTGACTGCTCCTTGGGAGGAACTTTTTTCTTGAAGTTAAATTTTTTCTTGGGATTTTTTTTCTTCTTAAAGTCAAATTTTTGCGGCTTGTGTTTTCCTTGCAGTCTGTCCATGGCCGACTTGTAGTAGTAATTTGGGTAATGCATCAACATGCTGAATAGTCCTTTACCTCTAAGTCTATTTCTTCCTTCATGATGCCATATTGGTGCCATCTGCTCGTGCCCATATCCATAATGCCAGGCAGTGACTTCACTTGTAGCAATGATAATGACTACGAGAATAAACTGAAATTTTGATTCCAATTAGAAGTTGTTGGATGTTGTGCACATATTGGGGTTCCTACCAGTTCTTTGATTAGCATAATGTTTCATCTGTTTTTTTTTTTACCTGTATTGCCTTGAAGTTGTTGGATTGTGATGTTTGAGTGTTGAAACTCTGTTCTTTTATATAAATGATGCACTTCCTGGTAAAGGATTTGCTTCTGCTTTTGTTTATTGTGAATGTTTGGATTTGCACATGACTGGCTGTTTGAATTTGTGAGGAAAAGGTTAGAAAAAGAGAAAGAAAAACGGATTGGGCTTTATCTGCACTGATTATTTTTTCAATTGAAAAGTTTTACGTTACACAGAGAGACATTGTATGTAAATATTATGCAAAATATTGATGTTTAGATATTGTGTGATACTTGTATTCTTCAGAACTTTTCCTTATTTAAAAGTAATCTGGTAAGCTCCTACTTCCTACCGGTAAAGAATTTTTTTGCATTATAAATTCTCCTTTCTGTGCTTCTCTGCTAGTAATATGGTAATGTGGCAGGTCACGCGTAGTTATTTATGAAAGGTTAACGAGGGAGTGTGATGGAACGCAATTAATGTTGATATCGCTCTATTTACAGTTTTAATTCAAAATAACCACTTTGCTAATTGCCACACATTTAACATATTTCTTGATGTATGTTATAGTTAATATTTGACGGCAAAATAAAATCCCGTTGCAGGTTTTCGTTAAATTTGTGCAAATTTTAATTTAAACACAAATTAAATTGAAATTTTAGATTTGGATTAGGTTTGTTTACATTTTTTTAAATATGCAATTAACGTGATACAAATTATTTATTAAAAGAAAAACAAAGAAAAATATTTAAAAACTAATCAAACTTTTATTTGACGATGTTCAGTAATTGAAAAGGTTACATTTTAGTTTAAAAATATTATAAGGTTTTGAACATTATGCATGTTTTGGTTTTTGGTCCTTTAACCGCGATGGCCAAAAATTGGAATGACAGATAAGTGATGTTTGCTTTCATATCCTCCTTCGCCATGAACAGGTACCGGGTAGTAAACTACTTCTGGTTTCTTCTCTTCTTTCTTTTCGTATTTCGGGTAGTGCATTTGCATCATGTTTTGCATCCCTTTCCCTCTAGCTCTTATACTCCACTTTCTTCTGCCGCGACCACCCGATGGAACCATAATCTGATGTCCTCCTCCGTGCCCATAATCACCGTATACTTCTGCGATACAGACTACGACTAAAACGACTAATAACTGGAAATAAAATAACACCAGAGCGTAAATTAAAAGATACTAAGATTTTGAAGAACTACTTACCAATTCTTTTATCATCGTGCTTGTAAGCGGTAGAATTCAGACTGAAATTTTTAATTAAATTACCGCTTTTATATGGTGGGTGAGTTGGTTCGGTCAGCGAATTACACCAATTTGCATTTCAAAACCCGTCTTTATGATCGTGTTTAATCCGGGTTAAGCTCGTATTAGTTGCAAAGAAATCGTTCAGATAGGTTCCCTCACTTTTAATGATTGTAATTATATCAACAAGACTTTAATTCGACATTGGCCTAACTTTTCTGCACCATTTAATTCTATAGGTTACTAGATTTTTTTTTCTTTTTTAAGTAATCATCAATCAACAAAAGTAACTTCTTAAAGAAAGTCTGCTAAGAATCTATAGTTGTTGAATGAAGAATAAGATTTTAAATCATATCCGAATTATAATAGAGATTACGGATACGTGATTTATAGTCAACTTTATAAGAAAGTTCAAGAACTATGCTCCATGAAAGCGAAACGTCCATATGCGAAGACCACATTGTAATCATTTCGAGGTTAAATCTACTACTTACAAGTAGGTATACGGTGGAATGCCATGTATATACGTATTTCCAATTATTTTTATTTTGTTATTAGTACATAAGATAGTGTAAATATTGTTTGCGAAAAAAGCATTTGTGTAAATTGTGAAACGAACACCTTGCCAATGTACATCCATATAACCCAAAATAATTGTTAATTTCAGTATGGCTATTCAAAATGGCTCGCAACAATGAGTCAACATTATTTTGCGATTATAGTTGCGAATGTTTTTGAACTGATGTGGTAAAATATTTCATACTCTCATGTCATTTTTAATATATGAATTGATATTTGAGTATAAACAAAACCTTTTTACTAATTTGTCCAAGTAACTTTTCGCACAATAAGCCGTACAATAAACCATAATAAAAATAAAAAGTTTTTTAAGTAAAATTATTTATTGTAATGTTTGAATGCACATGTGCTTACATCAGTTAATGAAAAATGCTTTGACAAGATGATATTTAAAATTATTAATGATACAAATTTAATGATATCTGAAATTTTAAAAGAAAGTTTTAATATAATAAGCCTGTAAATATGCACAAATCCACTAACTTATCCTCCACCGCCGTACGCTCCATTCATGAGCCACTCACGAGGCACTTCATAAATTGGAATTATTGTATAACCGTGCGAGCTTTCGTGCCCCATATAATCGTGCTCATGGTGATCATGTTCGTATTCGTCCTTTTCGTATTCATGATGATACTCCTCTTTATTCGGGTATTCCATGTGATATTCTTTCTTCTTGGAGTAATCGTGGTATTCTTCTTTTTTGGGATATTCCTTCTTATATTCTTCATGTTTCTCGTATACCGGAACAGGATAATAAACAACTTCTTTTTTGTCCTCTTTCTTGTAGTCGTCGTGTTTTGGGTAATGCATTTGCATCATGTTGTGCATTCCTTTGCCTCTTGCTCGGATACTCCACTTTCTTCCCCCGCCGTGATCTCCTGTTGGAACCATGTAAGAGTGTCCTCCGTGTCCATAGCCGTCTGCAATGACGTCACTTATTCCAACGATCACGACGACAAGAATAAGCTAAACATTTTGATTTAAATTAGAATTTTTAAAGAAATTTTATGTTTGTTTTCTTACCAGTTCTTTGAATGCCATGGTTTTTGAAGTGGTGCTTTCAGTTGTGTTTGCTTGTAAGGATGATGTGTGATGTTTGAGTGTAAAACTTTGGTCTTTATATAGTGAATGTTGGACTTCATGGTCAAGGATTAGTTTCTGCCCTTTTCTTTTTGTCCATTGTAAATTTTTGATTACGCATTTGACTGGCGATTAATTGCTATTGAACTTTATGGGTCTTAGACGAAAACAAAAGCTGTGAGTAATAAGTGTAAGTATACTCTTACTTGGAGCTTTTTTCATTTTTAATATGTAGATAATAATACTTAATGTAAATAGAATGTATAATTATTTTTAATTTCAACTGGAGTTATTAACTTGTAAGTAGGAGTGACACCTTTTGCGCATTTCACGCTTTCTACTTTACCTTGATAATTCGTGCAAGTAAAATTTTAGTAGTACATTAAAGCTTTAGCATTTACTTACTAGCTGCATTCAAATATTAAAATGAACTATATGGGTGAGTGTCACTATTCAGGATCCGCTACAAAAATCAGTTAACGAATGTGACGTCACAAGTTATAAAATGTACCTAAGCCGCAGTTCATTTTAATATTTGAACGCAGTAGCTGCATTCAAATATTAAACTGAATTGCATTTTAGTTGAAATACGACATTTTTTGGCTACTTATTGGATTTTCGTAATGGGTAAATCTTATTCCGGTCTAAGAGGACCTGATAATTCGTGAAATTGGAAGTAGTTGAAGAGTCTCGTAAACTGTGCAAGGATTTTAATTTGGACAACTTAAAATTAGTTGTAATAGTTATTAAAAATCGTGGTTACATAACGCTTTATACACGACATAGGTCTACTTATTATGTGATTTAGTCGTATGAAGTATTGGACTTGTGCTGGTTATCTCACATTCTTTTGTGTAGGATAAAAGACACGAGTTCTTCAGATCGTTCTGCGCTAAACTATTATTTAAACCGCGTCAACACAAAAACATAGACATTACTTTTTCGCAGCTTAAAATGTTTTGATTTTGACATCTCGAGTTGCAGTGATTTATTGAAAGTAGGCAGCTTTAAAACGTTTCAGGTTATTTGTTTTTACCAAATTTAATTTAGAAGGGGTTTTTATTGATAATTTCATACTATTACATCAAGACATCATAATACAGATTTTAATAAATGTTGAAAGGATGAAAAAATTTTTATTCATATGAGGTAATTTGAATACAAAATAATACTGTAATTTAGTTTATAGCTTACATTAATAAAACCAGTCTTTTTCGATGAAATTTTTTATTGTAATATATTTGAATGTACATGCGTTTACATCAATTAATGAAAAATGTTAATACAATATATGGTATTTAAAATCACTAATAACTGGGAAAAAAAATAATCTAATGATATCTGAAATTTAAAATAGAACATTAATTGAAAACCTGTTAATTTCTGCTGTCAAATAAACTCACCCTCCATCACCATACGCTCCATTCATCGCCCCATACCCTCCATCACCATACGCTCCATTCATCGCCCCATACCCATGAGGTACTATGTAAATAGGAATAATTGTCAGCCCATGATGCGCGCTTTCATGTCCCTTATGATGGTCATGGTGGTACTCGTCGTTTTGCTTGTATTCCTCTTTCTTCGGGTATTCCATGTGATGTTCTTTCTTCTCGGAGTAGTCGTGATATGCTTCTTTTTTTGAGTATTCTTCCTTGTATTCTTTTGGCTTTTGATACACAGGAACAGGGTAATAAACAATTTCCTTCTTGTCCTCTTTCTTGTAGTCATGTTTTGGGTAGTGCATTTGCATCATGTTTTGCATTCCTTTACCTTTAGCTCTGATGCTCCATTTTCCTCCTCCTTTGTCTCCTGTTGGAACCATATAAGCATGTCCCCCGTGGCCATAACCATCTGTAGTAACTTCACTTATTCCAATTACAACGACCAGAAGAACGAGCTAAACATTTCAACTTAAATTAGAAATTGTTAAAAAATGCGTATGTGTTTACTTACCAGTTCCTTGATTGGCATAGTATATGTTTTCAGGTGTTGTTTGCTTACGAGGCTGTTGATTTGTGATGTTGAATGGTGAATTTTGGGCTTTTTTATAGTAAATGTTGCACTTCGTGGTCAAGAATTTGATTTTGCCATTTTCTATTGTCTATTGTGAGTATTTGGTTTTACCTTGACTGAATCGTCTTTTATGGCTTATGGTTTGTTAGACTAAAACAAAAGGTTTTAAATACTAAGTGCAAATACAATCTCTCTGTGATGTATAAATTCACCATAATTCTTTAAAAGTAATTTTTGATTCTCATTCGCTCGTAGGACTTTGCTATATAAATCATACTGAATAACAAATAGAAATAGAATTAATTTTTTTGCTTCATTTTACGTTTAACAGTTTAAAATGTAAACTGTGCGACTACACAATTAAAGGTACACGTTCTGCTTTTAATTAAAAAAAAACCAACGTCTTTATAGTTACTGTATAAGAACTGACATAATATACTGTTGCAATAGGGTGATGTGGCTTCGGAAGTTCTAATAATGGCCGCAGTTGTAGTAATGGTGGCGCGTCGGTAATACCGGATGGAATTCATTTCCGGTTCCATCTGGCAGTACCGACGCGCCACCATTATTATTATACTGCGGACATGTTGATTGTGATATCTTTTTCAATAATAATAAAAATCCAATTATCTTTGAATGAAGGCCTCATTTGAAGTGTGTCTAAGTTCAAAATGATGAGTAAAGAGAAAAAGTGTAAAGTTTGGTGGCATAACTGTATTTTGTGGAGTAAGTCTCAACTCGCACTCTTAACAATCATTTTCGCTCGAGACAAGGTGTCGTTGTTGTTACTGCAAAGAAGCTGCTTTAAATTTAGTGTTTTATTTAACTGAAATCGTAGAAGTTTTTTTTCGACGTCAATACGTACTGTTAAATCAACATGTGGAGTAAAGCAAAATTTAACTAACAGTTGAAGCAAATGAAAATTTATTCTTATATGAGGTAATTTTAAATAAACAACTTAGGTAAAAGTATATCCCATCTGCTTGCATTCGTATGTAAGAATGTTTTACTTTTTCGATAAAACGTTTTATTACAACACTTAAATGTGTAGCGATTACATCAACTACTTAAAAAATTTTTACAGAACGAAAATAAAAATCGTTACTAAATTACACAATTTAATGATATCAGAAAACAAAATATAAGAATTTAAAAACCATTAATCTACATGTAACTCATTCTCCACGGCCATATGCTTTATTCATCCAGAGTAAAATAGTAGCGTAGAGTAAAATGAAAATTTAATAAAACCAGTTTTTTTTTTTGATAAAACTATTTATTGCAACATTTAAATGTACATGCAGTTACATTACATCAAGTAATGAAAATGAGAAAATGATATTTTAAAATGTCAAATAAAGTGAAATCGATTAGTGGTATCTGAAATTAAAGTGAATTTAAAATATAACACCAAAACTCTGGACAATTTCAGTAACCTACCCTCCACCTCCATATGCTCCATTCATCGATCCATATCCATGAGGTCCTGCATAAATTGGAAGGATTGTAAGGCCGTGCATACTTGAGTGCCCTTTATGATGGTCATATTCATGATGGTCGTAATGGTCATGATGATAGTCGTCTTTCTTGTATTCTTCTTTCTTTGGGTATTCCACGTGATATTCTTTCTTCTTGGAGTATTCATGATATTCCTCTTTCTTGGGGTATTCTTCATGTTTTTTGTACACAGGCATCGGGTAATATACAACTTGCTTTTTGTCTTCTTTTTTGTATTCGTGTTTCGGGTAGTGCATTTGCATCATGTTTTGCATTCCTTTACCTTTAGCTCTGATACTCCACTTTCGACCTCTGCCACCGCCACCACTTGGTACCATGTATGAGTGTCCATGTCCGTAACCATCTGCAGTAACTTCACTCGTTGCAATGATGACAACTAAGAGAATCAGCTAAATTTTTTGTTTAGATTAGAAATTGTTTGGAGTTGATATAAATGTTTTGTTTTCTTACCAGTTCTTTGATTGCCATAGTTTTTCAAAGGTTATTTTTAGCTGTTGTCTTTTCTTTGAAGTTGTTGGTTTGTAATGTGTGTGTGTTGAAACCTTGGTCTTTATATAGTAAATGTTGCACTTCATGGTCAAGGATTTGGTTCTGCCTTCTATTGTGCATTGTGAAAGTTGACTTTGTACTTGACTGACACTTAAACCTGCTTGCACTTTGTGGGTCGTTAGACTAAAACAAAAGTGTAAATAGTGAGTGCAAGTGCAGTTTATTAACATTTTTCACTTTTCACATTCTTTCAGTGACATGAAGATTTATGGTCAGGCCCGCTATACTTTTGTTTTTCAATAATTAGTCACCTATCAAATTATAGAAAGTAAATCATTCTAGTTTCAACTTTAGCAGTAGCTTTGCTGTGTTGGATAGTGTTCAGCTCTTTGTATGCTGGCTCTTTAGTTTTAGTTTTAAAGGTTTTAACGATAACTGAACCAGAACAGCTTAATTACTGTTTAACTTTTATACGTTGAATATGGCTCCCAACTATTGTCATTGTTCTCTCTATATCATGTGCAATTAAATTGGCTGGAGCCCCTTGACTTCGTACTGAAACTTACAATACAAGTCAAGCCTCGTTATTGCGAACTCGCTCAAGACGCTTTCGGTAATACGAGTTATTTTATAGAATTTGGTTGGCTTCCTATAGGCGCCGTGTTGAAAGTCTCTCCATATTTGCAAATTTCGTTAATACGAATTATTGTGACCGGAAGTGGAAGATCTCTCGATATTGCTCCAATTTCCGGTTCGAACGTCTTCATTTTAATAAGGGGACGTAATGTCAAAGTATAAAATTTTTTTTAGACCCAATTTTTGGTCAATTAAACTTACGTACGTTTTAAATTTACAAGTCTTAAATGTTAATAAAATAACTCCAACTTGTGGACAATTTTAATCTTACAGTAGAATCAGAATTTTTAATGTATATGTAAATCTTTTAATATGCACTCTATAGCGTGTGTAAAGAATAACCTTTAGACTAGTTTTTGAAATTTGATTTATTTTCAACTTTTTTTGTTGTATTAATACAACTTTTGTGTCATTAAGATCTTAGTTTTGAGCAAAAAAAATAATGCAGGTGAAATTTTAATCCACCAAAGCCGCTTTAAAAACCGTTACAACATTACAGGGAATTAAAACCCATAAATGTTTACTAGAACTTTCGCTCGCCTCAATTCTTGCTGTGCCATTGGTGACATGCGGTGAACTGTTTGATTTTATTACATTATTTCAACATTTTTGGTATACTGTATTATGAGCGTTGGTGGCTTTGTGGATTTTCAGAAAACTCGTTTTATTTATATAAAAACATTTTATTGTAACATTTCAATTTATATGCGGTTACATAAGTAATGAAAGTATGCTCACAAATGATATTTAAAACCGTTAACAACTAAAATTAATTTAATGATATCTGAAAAGAAAAAGACAATTTCAATGTAAGCCTTCTATAATAATCCCAGTAACTTACCCTCCTCCGCCATATGCTCCATTTAATAACCCAAACCCATGGGACATACCATAAAGTGGAATAACTGTTAGCCCGTGCATGCTTTCATGCCCCTTATCATATTCATGGTGATCGTGGTGATATTCGTCTTTCTTTTTGTATTCATATTCCTCTTTCTTCGGGTATTCCACATGGTATTCTTTCTTCTTGGAGTAATCATGGTATTCTTCTTTTTTGGGGTATTCCTTCTTATAATCCTCATGCTTTTCATATACCGGAACAGGGTAGTAAACAACCTCTTTTTTGTCCTCTTTCTTATAGTCGTGTTTTGGGTAGTGCATTTGCATCATGTTTTGCATTCCTTTACCTTTAGCTCTGATACTCCACTTTCTTCCTCCGCCCTGATTTCCTGTTGGAACCATGTAAGAATGTCCTCCATGTCCATAACCGTCTGCAGTTACTTGACTCGTAGCAATGATGACGACAAGGAGAATAAGCTGAAATTTTGATACACGTTAGAAGGTTTAGAAAATGTACGGGTTTTGTTTTTTTACCAGTTCTTTGATTGCCATAATGTTGCAAGTGTTGTTTTAGCTGCTTTGAAGCTGTTGCTTTGTGATGTTTGAACACTGAAGTTTGGTCTTTTTATAGTAAATGTTGCACTTCATGGTTAAGGATTTGATTCTACTTTGTTCTATTGTCTATTGTGAATGTCAGATTTTGCACTTGACTTGGTCATCTGAATTTGTTTGAACTTGACGGGTTGTTAATCAAACTCAAAGGTTTGAGTAACTTCTAATACGTTGTAAGAACAAAAGGTGTAAGTAAAAGCAAGTACATTCATATGACAAAGCACGATAATAGGTAGTAATTAGCTTTCAACTAGGCTTAAAATTTAAGATAACTTTACTTATTAATTGTATGGCATTCTACAAAACTGAAAGTTAGTCTTGCTTGTAACATTCTTCAAAATTATGCAGCACTTTTGTTATTTTATAAACGTCGACCTATGTCTAGGCGCACAACTATTGCCAGTGGTTAAATATAAGCATAAGACAAAGTTTTTAAGTATTAACAAAAGGATAGTGTAACTCACTAATCACAGGTAAAACGAGTTTAAATTTAACTTAACCAAGTTTAATGGAAAAATAAATTGCACCAAAGTTGTTTGATTGGTTTTCGGCATCAACTAAAACTTATTGAAATAAGATTTTTATTGACACCACTGGCTATTTTTAGCCGTTCAAAATTGGAGACAAAGGGTTAAACGAAAATAGATTTTAATTTTGTTTGGAAACTTAACTGTCCCTAATTGCAACTTAAAACGTCTAGTTTAGTCAGCCAGATATACAGCAGTTCCTTATGGACGTGTTTTCACTATCAAAATGTTTTTGTTACAGTTGTTTTCTATTCCTCAATTCGGTGCAGCAAACGGATTTTTAAAATATATTCGAGTGCTTATCTGGGTTGGAATTTGGTGAATGATTTTCTTACCCAAGCGTGGATCACTGCACATTATTTTGGTTACATCTCCAGACATTTCAAGTTTATTCAATGATCTTAGCCATAATTCAAATAAAAATAAAGTGGAATTTAAAGCCATTGAAACGACTTCAGCCGTTCTAATTCTTCTTGAACGGTAAGCTTGTAACATAAACCGAAGTCTTTTCCTCTAATAATGTAAAATAAGAGGAAAAAAATTCTCAATTCGAAAGGGAAAATATAAAATAAGGAACAAATAATCTCAAGTCAGTTTTAACGATTATTATGAGAATCACTACAACTTTTAGGGGCGAAAAACTGAACTGCGAAGAGAAAAAGTGTAATGAGTAGACAATTAACAAAACATTGATATAAAAGAATGCGTTTTTATTTGCAAGTTTGATAAAATTACATTGGATATAGGAACAATTAAAACATTTGATACGTATACAACTGTTCAAAATGACACAAAGTATGATGCAACGTCTTAATGACTGTCGAAAAAATTAAAAGTAGTAAATTATTTGTTATGTGCGTTAAATTTTAACTTTTAATAACTTACTATCCATAACCGTGATGCATGGAACCGTGATGCATGGGTATCACGGCCATTTGATGATGACTGCTCTCGTAACCTTTCTTATAACCACCATAGTCGTCTTCCTTATGACTCTCTACGGGTACTGGATAGTAAACTACTTCTGCCTTCTTCTTTTCCTCTTTCTTTTCGTATTTTGGGTAATGCATTTGCATCATGTTTTGCATTCCTTTTCCTCTTGCTCGGATACTCCATTTTCTTCTGCCCCCACCTGAAGATGGTACCATTACAGAATGGCCGCCATGACCATAATCGCCAAGTACTTGGACAACGCAAACAACGGCTAAAGTTGCTATTATCTGTGGAATTAACGTTATATTAAATGTCTCAGTATTTTGTAACGATATTGTAACTTACCAATTCTTTGACTGTCATGTTTTGGTGCTTTCCAAATCTGTGTGAAACGATCCTGTTAACCTTGGCTTTTATACGTTTATGATTTTCGGTCAAAACTGTTATACCACTGTTGCGAAGCCAAAAACATCCTATTTATGAATCCGCCCGTTCCTAATCTGTGGTTACGAAAGATTAATTATTTTCAAAATAAAATATTAATTACCATCAAAACGTTTTATTTTATAATATCAGTACCACCAGGCTAAAAGTTTTGTTGTTGCATCGAGAATAATTGTAGTTTGGTCCAGTTTGTACATATACGTTTATGTAATTGTGTAGTTGCAAGTTGTTTTATATACATTCGAATAACAATACATGTGCAGAGATTATTGTAATAGGATGTGTCTATTTTTAAAGTTAATGTCAGTAATTAACAAGAAATAAGCGTTAACATTTTTAGAGCAACTAGGTGTTGTATTTGAAATTCAGTTTCATCCAAGCGTTTAATAGATTCTTCATATAATTAGAGCACCTGGGGACCAAGCTTCGCTCGGTTAGTGATTTGATGTAGTGTGTACATTTGACGTGAGCTTTATACATGCACTTAGCTCATGCATGTGTGCAGTTACCCAAGTAAAAAAATTTTGCAAAAACGTTTTGAAAGTAATTGGTCACTCATTTTTTTTAACCAAAATCTGCAAAATGTACAAATTATGCAAAAGTTTGTGAATTTTTTGCAGTGTGTTTGCAATTGTCACATATTTAGCAAAGATTCTTTTTTTATAAGATTATTTACATTCCCCACAGTTGGAAGCATTAGTTATTGCTACTGTACTTTGGTCTTTAATGAGGTATTACTATTGTCGTTTTTTTCCCGGAAATGTTTATTACATACCAATGGAGCGATGTCGCTTTGGATAATGTCCGCAGTGCTAATAATGGTGGTGCGTCGGTACTATCGGATGGAATTCATTTCCGGTTCCATCTGGCAGTACTGACGCGCCACTTTTATTAGAATACTGCGGCCAATATTAGAACTGCGGAAGCGACATCGCCCCATTGGTATGTAATAAACATTTTGTATTATTGTATACATACATGTGTAATAATTGAAAGTTGTGATTGTTTATGGCGAAATGTTTACATGTAATAATGCTAATGGTCGCATCAGAGTGTAATCGCGTTATAGTAATTATAGTAATTTGAATCATATGTTTAAAAATGAGAAAGAAGAATTGTGAATTTGATGAAAGCTTCCCTGCCCTTAAACTCAAAAAATTCAAGGCAGCGATGTTATTTTACTCCCGCGAATAAAAGTCGGTTTTGATATGCGCTAAGTAACTTCTTTCTCTGCTCATCGCACAACCAACCAAAATTCGCGCGACTGAAAAACGTCGCTGCCTCTTGGTCACTTATGTGGTGAAAGTGTTGGTTAAAATTGCAATTTAGTTTGAACAATGGCAACATAGTCGGTGTATTTAAAATTGAACTAAATTGCAGTTTAACCTTTGACGTCATTATTCGTGATGGGCTGCATAAATCGTAAAACCCAGTAAGGTGCAGATCGTTTATCAATTGAATGAGATAATGAAATGTAAGACAAATTTTCCTTTACACTTACAGGAAAGCGCCCCTTAATACATTTGTTTAATACTTAAATCCGTATGATCTATCACAGATGTTTGCAAACACGTCCGGCAACATTACAGCAAACTAGCCAGTCATAAACTGATCCTAAGCGACCTCAATGCTGATGGGAGGGTATATGCGTTTTTGTGTATAGCGGAAACGACTAAAATATCAATCCACTCAAAATCTCTAATAAGTGTATTGGCAGTAATTAATTAATTACAACCTACACTACAAAAAAATCGATAGATAATTTAATATTTGGATAAATATCCTTAGTTGATTTCATCATTTTTTGCTGGTCTTTACTATTATTACTTTGAAATCTACAAGAAATATTCTGTCAATAATTAAATGACCAGCTTTTCTACACTGACTTTCACCTACTTGTTGGCTCTGACAAATGGTTATCTTAATTGAGTTTAATTAACCGGAACTATAATGTTGTCACTTTAAATCCTTATTATTACGTTTAAAAAGATTGTTATTTTTATAGCAATAATTCCACTTCCAGACAACAGTTAGACAAAAAGAGTTTATTGTACAACTAATTATTGATGAACATTGAAACTTGTCTCAACGTTAAATAAAAACAAACGTCTAAAAATTCACTGACGAAGAATGAAAATAAGTTCACTCTTCTTGACTGATGATCATGAGATGACGCCAACTTGACTACAATTTACTTCAGTGGTATCTAAACATCAACCCCAACATTAATCATCAAATTCCAATACTAAGAAAGCAAACTCTTACCCGCCGCCTCCGTATCCTCCGTGCATTCCGTGATCATCATACCCATGTCCTCCGCCATGACCATAAATTGGAATAACCTGCATCTCGTGCTTTGATTCGTAACCATGATCACCACCTCCGTGATGAACCGGAACTGGATAATACACAACTTCCGTTTTCTTTTTCTCTTCTTTATGTGGATAACTATGCATCTGCATCATATTCTGCATTCCTTTTCCCTTTGCTCTGATGCTCCATTTTTTACCTCCACCACCACTCGGGACCATATATGAGTGTCCACCGCCGTGCCCATATCCATCACCGAACACTTGAAGAGCGCACACAAGAACAACAACTAAAATAAACTATTTAGAGAATAATATTATTTTTCTACCTGACGATGACTTAATTTTTTTTACCAGTTCTTTGATTGCCATTATTTTCTTGTATTGGTTGTACTTCCAAAGGCGTTGGTTAACTGTGGCCGACCTTGCTCTTGGACCTGTTTATATACTCAGTAGCTGATCATTCGGTCATGGATCTATGGCCTTGTCGAACAACTGATGTGTGATGATTCACCCGTCAATAACTTCATATGGTAACCATCCATCCGTTAGAAAAGTACATTTTGCTTGTGTTCTCTGATCCGAAGAACTATTTGTTCTGCTATGTTAACATTTGTGTAATATTTTTCTTCTGTAGTGACATTGTTTTTTTACACTTTAGTTTCTATGCCGTGCTGCGTTGACGTTTGTAGCACTTGTTATTTCATTTTTTTCTTTGTGTGTGTAAATGGAATTCGTTCTTCGCCCTGATTGCTTAATTAATTTTCGGTCTGAGTGAAAATTTTATAGCTAAACTTTCATATTTTTTGAAATTACGGGAAAGCCAATCTGTGGAATTATGTTGGTTTATGAGTTTGTTAAAGTTTTATGATTTGTTTTGAAAGTAATAAAGTCCGGTCAATTAAAAGCCATATGTTCATTTATTAAAAGTAAAAATAATCACAGATCTATTGAAAAATAAATATATTTCAAATGTATTTTATCAATGATAACCGTAATCCATTTTTGCATAATTTGACGCTCCATATGCCTCGCTGTCGTATCCACCTTTGACTCCATGGTTTTGCCCAAAACTATTTTCGTTTCTTCCATTTTGCATTGCTTCGTTCTGCCCTTGCTCATTAAAACTCTGTTCATCTCCTGTGTCACCTTTTTGTTGATCATTAACTATGTCTCCTCTTCTTCCATTCAAATTAACTGCACCTTCGAAAACTTGGCCATTTTGTTGTATCCCATGATTTTGAACATTAACGTTTGCCCCAATTTGACCTCTTCTTTGCCCTGCAATTTGTGATTCACTCACCGTGTTCATATCATCTAAAATGTTCAAATTGTTTATCTGCTCATTAATGTCTATGTGAATATGATGCATTTGATTGTCATTATCGTTGACATTATGATTATTTAAATTAATTTGATTATCAATAATATTACCATTCGGATTCACATTGTGATCCTGAGTAGTAAACTGCTGTTCGTTAATGTTAGCAGCGTAAAATTGATATTGATTGTTGTCTAGAGCATTTTCCTGATGTTGGTTGTCTTCAGTTCGTCTATAATTTCCATATGGTCCACCTCCAACTATGTAATAACTTGCGCCGTAACCTTTATATCCTCCGCCTCCACCACCCATATTACCTCCTCCGTAACTGCCACCACCACCACCACCACTGTAACCCCCACCACCACCTCCTCCGTAACCTCCACCACCACCTCCTCCGTAACCTCCACCACCTCCACCGTATCCTCCCCCGCCTCCTTTTTGACCTCCACCACCTCCACCGTATCCTCCCCCGCCTCCTTTTTGACCTCCACCACCTCCTCCGTAACTTCCCCCGCCCTTTCCTCCAGCACTAACACCATGCAAATGAATGTGGATATCCTTTCCACCTCCTCCTCCTCCATAACCCCCTCCTCCCATTCCTCCTCCATAACCCCCTCCCTTACCTCCTCCTCCATAACCACCCCCTCCCTTACCTCCTCCTCCATAACCACCCCCTCCCTTACCTCCTCCTCCATAACCACCCCCTCCCTTACCTCCTCCTCCATAACCACCCCCTCCCTTACCTC